>JACEVL010000427.1:195000-260000 GCA_020284085.1 Aporrectodea caliginosa | reverse complement strand
GTTTCGTCTCATGCTTAATGAAGGTTCTCTTAAATCAATTTAAATGCTCAACCAATTCTTATACTGTTACATTTGTCAATTGCCTTTCTATCATGTAACTCGCTGCGGTTCGTCAGTTTGTTCTACTAAACGAATATATATATATATATATAATTTTATATATATATATATATATATATATATTTTATATATATAGGCTATAATTGTACGATTATGTTATGGTCTCCTGGCAACCGGACTTTGACCCCCGCTTGGTATCCCTGGACAATCTCTGAGACGACGCAACGCTCGTGAATAAGTGGGTGCCCCTGCAATTAGCCTTTAAGTAACGGTTTAAAATGTCGACCACGATTACGATTAAGAAGCGCCCATGGAATAGCTCCGTAAATTCTCATTTCAAATTTGAATTTTAGTTCCTTCGCAACACACGGTAACGTTCAACGAATGGCAAGCTCCGTAGAAGTCACAACCACCCAGATTCTTAAGGATTACTCTAAAGCTAAGCGCAGAGCACCAGCTTATTCACGAGGGCTGATAATTGCCGCGTGGAAATTGCCGCTGTGTGCACAGGCAGACCCATTATTCAGAAGGGTAGGCCTAATCTGGCCTCGCTGGTATTACTTTATATTGGCGCTCCAATACGGTGAGAAATCTCAATTAAAGTCTAAGCGTAACAACCCCGGAACGCAAAACTCCTAAAGTCTACTTCTGCGATAGTTTATCATTTAAATCTTGTTTGAAGACAGGTTTTACGGCGAGCCATGATCCTCAGAGGGAGAAAATCATGTTTTAAGCGAAGAAATGTTCAGGCTACTGACGAATACACTGACCTGCAAAAGCATATAGTAGCGTGCTGTACCATCATCAACCAGGGAACCCAGGCGGTAGGGTACTGTGTGTTTCGAACGTTCGACCGTCGTCATACATCATCCCCAAATAAGACAGACCAGGAACCCTTAATACATAATAATAATAATAATAATAATAATAATAATAATAATAATAATAATAATAATAATAATAATAATAATAATAATAATAATAATAATAATAATAATAATAATAATAATAATAATAATAATAATAATAATAATAATAATAATAATAATAATAATAATAATAATAATAATAATAATAATAATCTTTCTTTTATTGAAGCGCCTGACAAACGCACTGCGCTGTACATGTACATGTTATGACGGTTAAACAATTCACAAGAACACAAAATTACAGAAGACATAAATTAACAAAGTTGCAGCCCTGCAAGGCGCAAACTGATTGTACTTTTGCTGCCACCTAGGGAATGAAGGCATCAGCTAAACGCAGGGGCCTTACGGGAATTGAACCGGGTCCGTGAAAACTTCAGGCAAGAGTGTTATCCACTATACTGTCCCCTCCCCAGGATGTAGGATGTCTATCTTGGACGAAATTACTCCGCTGTTCGTACGTGTTCCATGTACGTGTGCGAGTGAGTGTCTACCAACATCGAAACTGTTTTATTATCCAAGAACATACATCATTTAGATACCAGAAGCATGTTTGAAATGTTTATTAGGACTTAGATGGCGTTATAGGCTACAGCTATTCATATGGATGTACTCAACGAGTTTTATGGATCTACCCCGGATAGTACAGGTACAGGTATAACTGGGAATTCAGGTATCGTTGCTATACGTTATCTGTTTACGAAAGGATTGTACGTCTCGTCTGTCTGCTAGGCCTACTTATCCACCAATTTAGTTTTCAACAGCTTCGAGTGACTTAGCACGACATGATGCGACATGACATGCTCTTACACAACACACCACTGGCCCAGTTAGCTACATTGGTAAGTGCGTAGGCTGCGCGTCTCATGCGCCTCTGCGAAAGAGAACATGTGAATCGCGGTTCGTTTCCCGATCCTAGTTTATTTCAGAGAATTAAATCTCGGGGTATCACGGTCCTGAGTGTAGGACATTATCCCCTGGACATAATGCCCCCGGACAAAATCTCCCCGATTTTGCGTAGGACATAATCCTCCCGGACAAAATCCACCATTTGTGCAATTAAACTATTCAGTTCTATTTTCTGAAACAATTTTATATTACTTAGAAATATTTCATCAAACAATCAAAATTCCATTTAGGCCAACAATTATTTTCAACATTTTGCTGCTGCTGGAACAATTTTGGACAGACTAGTACAATAAACTTTTAAAATATGATACGATTATATCGTAGCCATGGGGAGGATTATGTTCTAGCTTGGGGGATTTTGTCCGGGGGGGCTTTTGCCCGGGGAGATTAAGTCCAGAGGGGATAATGTCCGTTCCCCCACGGTCCTTGCACGGGGACCTATAAATGGCGTGGCTTCCATTCAAAAGGGCGAGCGGTGTGAAGGGTTGGGACTCATCCGATCAATTCATTGAACAATTAGCAGGGTCGAGGCAATAATTATACGGTCGCTATAGAAAAAGTGAATATTTACATTTTCATTTACACCATGTAACGCATGGAATGACATTGCTTTGCATAACATTGCCCTGACGGAAGAGAAGAGCGTATGCAAGAGCAGACGAGAACAGAATAAAGCAGAAGAGAAGACAATAGAAGCAAAGAAAGCCGAACAGAGCGGAAAAGAATAATACAGAGCAGAACAAAATGTGAGAAGAGGAAAGCACAAGACAAAGAGCGGAACACGTCAATGGGTTGGTACGGTGTAATTACTATCTCTCCAGGAGACCTTCTTCTTCCGCTCTCTCTCTGCTCTCGATGGGAAGGTCATCGAGTGCGATATGGCCGTAACAGCTGAACGTTCATTGAAGAGAATCTTCTGATGAGTTGCTGCACTGAAAAACGACCATAAAAATCCCCTCAGAAACTGTTTAACGGTCAGCTGCTGTTTCGGGATGGGAGGCCCGTCCAGGGACACAGGTGCGAGAACGAGAGGTGTCCCCTTCCCTCGCCCTATACCGGGCATTTGGCCGAGACGGGATAGCAATTTCTCTCCCTCCCTTACACCTAATAGCATACTGTAGTACTGCACTGAGCAAGGTCATTCTGTGAGGACGGTTGAATGCGGCGATGGCTGGATTTATTACTCGCTCATTTAGTTCTAAACCGAATCAAATGTCAAACCATTGTAAAAGGCAAGGTCAAAAGACAGATGAATATTCTGTTCAGTGCTGTGGTTTGACATTGCATTGTGTTGTATTTGTCAGTTATATAGCGCCTGTTGCCGATTGGTTAGAGTGCTCGGCTTGTAGCGCGCAGAGTAGCCTGAGTAGGCTACGTGTTCGAGCCTCGCCCGAGGCAGTTACTGTGTAGGGACCTTGAGCAAGTCCTTCACTCACAATTCCTCAGCGCCATCGATGCTCTTTCGTAAAGTCTGTGCACCTCTGAGCTTTGGAAGGAGGGCAATATGAAAAACAGTTGTATTGCATTGTATTGTATTGAAGAACACTATCGATGGGCTCTCCCCATAGGAAACCCCCAGAAATAATTTTAACGGAGCTCAGAATTCCTCTGTTAACACCTCATGCGTCAAACCTTATGTCAGACAAGAGTTCGAAGTTTTTCAATTTGCCCGATTATTTTCGCAGCGAAGCTAAAACAAGACACACAGCCTTTATATTTCGATTTATTATTCGTAGTGGATCCGTTCACGCCCCGGGCGTTATCGGATCCCCAGTACTACATTCACGCCCGTCGCGTTATTGGCTAAAGCCTGTCACGTGAACTTGTTGTCTTCCAGTGGAATTTTGATATGGCGGACATCTGGAGGGTCGGTTAGGGCCAGGTTAGGATTCGTGGGGTCGTTTAGGGTCAAATTAGGCGTCGTGAGGGTCGTTTAGGGTCAGATTAGGCGTCGTGAGGGTCGGTTAGGGTCAGGGTTAGGGTTAGTGTCGTCTTTAGAAAACACGGTGAACAACCTTCCACCGCAATCGGCAATGTTTATCGGTCGGTTCGTTTCAGGTACACACAATCATGTGACATGCAATGACGAATTGCGCGGCGGGCGTGATTCTAGTCCCAGGTATAGGCTCACGTCGGGCGTGACTGTATCCACGACCTTTATTATTACTTAAATCGAAAGTTCAATAAAAATCCACATCCAAAGTCGTTAACTTACACTTGATCTAAAACCCGTATCTACTCAAAACCTCACCTCTCGCTATCTCCACAAAATTAATCTTATCACGTTTCCTCTTCTTCCCCTTACCTCCCTCGCGGCCTCGCCGTTTCAATTCTAAGCACCATCCACCTTAACCGTCTGACTGTGCCTGCCTGACCACTTTGGATCTCGACCTGGAACCGATTTCACCCATCCAATCGATTACGTTTTGATTAAGTGCCTGTGGTTGAGTTGGTTCCTGCGACTTCGCCTTTTTGACGCTGTAGAAGTTTCGAGATTACGATTAAACTGATACGATCGTCAATGTTCACACACAGATACTTGTCACGAAGACTTTACATCAATGACGCAACTAATGGACAAACGCCTACGTCACACTCTAAGTCGTATCAATCACCCACTGCCTTCAAAGTTCTCAGCGCCACGCATGCGCGGCACCCTCCAAGGACCTTCATAATGTACCGACCTGTGGCCGTCGCACGAGAGAGACAGACAAACTATCACAGACAGACAGACAGACAGAGAGACAGAGATAGAGAAACAGACAGAGCAACCAGTCAGTTGCTTGTGCCTATCATAATCGTAATTGTTATGGTTAACAATAGCATAATATCAGTTTCTGAGATGCTATGTGTAATGAATTCAACAAGGCCGACCTAATACTCTTAAGGTATGGCCCCAGGTTTGCAGCTGAGAAGGCGAAGTAGTCTATTCGAGTCTAAGCTACCCTGTCAGCATTTCCATGGGAATTAAATGGAAGGAACCCATATTATATGGACACTATACAAGCCCCACATGGGAACGTGGATCCTACAAGGGCTCGACGTGAGAAACGTCATTTTAAGAGGAACTTACATGGACAGCGATCACCTGAATCCTCCGCTGATAACAACGTCCGTTGAGCTTCAACGGTTTCACCTCAGTTCGGCAAATTTATGCCAAGACCTCTCCACTCTTGAATTTATTCGATCCATGTCATCTTCGCTTAATGGAATACTGGGGGAGGGGATCAGGGTCGTGTCGCTGAATTGATTGGCTGATGCTGCGATCCGTTGTGAAGCTGACCCTTCACCAGCTGTCTTTGTTTGAGTTGCCGTCTGGAGTGTTGGGATTAGCAAGTAGATAAATGACCCTCTTGAACTCAACTGAAGGGACGAAACAATTAAGTCACATCAGTATCTGCCTCTCTCTATCTCTCTCTCTCTCTCTCTCTCTCTCTCTCTCTCTCTCTGTCTCTCTGTCTCTGTCTGTCTGTCTCTGTGTCTGTGTCTGTCTGTCTATGTCTGTCACATACGCACACATACAGACTCTAAACTGCTCTATCTTTACTTTCTTTCTGTCTGTCTGTCTGTCTGTCTGTCTGTGTCTTGCTAACTGGCAGTGTGTCTGTCTGCAAGTTATTTTATTATCTTTGTTTATTATTTCAAACTGACACACCGCATGCAGTATGATTACAATTCATAGTATGAACGGATGATCATAAGGTATCACAGGAGTCGAATTTAATTGTTTGGCAGCCATGCAAGGCGCCCATCACGTCCTACTGCTCATTTTACCAAAGTCATCTGGCGAATGCAAGGCTGAGTCGACCTTTTGGAAGGTAGCCGGAAGAGATCCCGCGTCCGTGCTGATCTTCTGCTCTTCGTGCCAGTGTTACCATTACCCTAAACCCCCTCCCCAGTAGTATTTATTGTATTTTCTCAGGTCTGTACATAGACCAGGTACTAGGAAAGAGTCTAGTCCGAGTAGGTATCTGTATACGCTACATAATTGTCTGACAGGCAACGACCTCTAGGCGTCTATTATACTTACTATCGTTTTGTCAACAATGGTTCAGATTCATCATTTTCGTTGCGTCTGTCGCCAGCTGTTGTTCCGATGTGCGGAGAATTCCGTCTCTCGCTATTCTTTGCGGATTCCGTATCTGTCTCATTCTCTGTCTCTCTGTCTTTGTCTATGTGTCTCTCTCTGTCTCTCTGTGTGTGTCTCTCTCTCTCTTTGTCGGACGTTTACGGGGATAAACACGTCTTTCTATCCGTCCTTTGCCTCCATCCATCAACAGCACGATAGATGGAACGCTGGTGGGTTTGGGTGGATGGGTTGTTTGGATTTGGTAGTGGATGGATGGATGGATGGATGGATGGATGGATGGTTGGATGGATGGATGGATGGATAATGGATCATTGGATGGATGGATCATTGGATCAAGGCTCGATGCTTGGATTAACGGATTAATGGATTAATGGATTAATGAGTGTATGGATGCATGCATGCACCCAAGGTGGATGGATGAATGGAAGGATGGATTGATTGATGGATGGATGGATGAACGACGAGGCTGACTTGAGGGTGGTCGAGGCAGGCAGGATAGTAAAGAGTGCTATGAGATGTCGGTCAGTCAGTCCATACCATTCCTGCCAGTCCTTCTCTGTCGCTACGTCCGCCCGTTCGTCCGTCTGTTTGTCCGTCCATCCATCTGTCTACATGTAACTGTCTGTCTGTCCTGCACTCCTCTCGTCATTGGCTGTAGTCTAATGTTGATGAGTATGGCGTACGTCTCTCTTTCATCGAAATCCACTCAATCCGTCCATATCCGACCGAGCGTCATCACCAGCTGCACCTGTACGGTCGACCGTTCTACCTACGCCGATCGACGGCCGATAAAATCGAACTCCTTCATTGACCTCTTCACGGGGGAAGGGAGGAACGGGGTCTCTGGGCGGCAGAGGACGGATGAGAGGCTCTAAGAGTCAATCGCAGCCCACCCTCCTCCTCGTGTCGTCTTTGTCCTGTCGTCCAAGGGGAGTCCAAGGTATATTCACTTCCTTCTGCAGGGCGCTGTCTACGGAAGACCAGAGGAGACACCGTCGGGGTTTTCTTAACGTTTCCTGGCCCACTGTCCAATGGGGCATGGAAGGATGGGTGGATGGATGGATTGGATGGATGGATGGATGGATGATTGATGGATAGACGGATGGATCTCTCTGTGTTTTTCTTTCGAGAAAATCTATCCATTTGCTCTTCCAATACAGTAGGCAATAATCTCCAAAGTGAAGGTATTGTTCGATACGGTGGTTCTTCATTCAGTAACGCGCTGTGTTGCAATTCAACATCTTCGGTTCCGAGCCTGCTGAGGGAACTAGGAACCGAACTGAGTCCCTGAGAAATTAGGTCAGTTCCAAAGTCGGATTGGTAGACATGCCGACGCGTAGGGTGACTGATGTTTGGCGGTGAGAGATAAAGACAGGAAAAGATACCCTAGGATAGAAATTTTGAAAGTGTTCCTTTGCGGTTAGATTAAAGACCTTTCGCAGTAACTGCCTGAGGAGGAGCAGAGTTATTGAGCAACCATCTGACTCATGGTAGTATGAGTCAGATGGTTAAACGTTGAGTCATAGTCTACATCAGTTGTAGGAAGAACTGGTGTCACGTAATGATGAATATATAGCGTTCTCTGGCGATTTACATAAGCAGGGCCGTTTAAGGTCGTCGTAGGCCCTAGGCACTCTTGCATTCGTAGGCCCTAACTGCCAGCTCTGAAATTGAAAACGAGTTCGGCCTAATGCGGGAAATGACATTTGAAGACGTTATAAGTCCTACGTTTTTTTAATGGCGGGTCGGTGGCAATAACTTTCCAGCAAATGGCGGGCCACGGTGCCGAAAGCGCCTAACCGGGATACTCGGGATCTGGGAGTGAGCTCGGTGAAAATGTTTTGCAAAACCAAATCTTAAATGGTGCAGTTTAGGTTTTAAAATCTTAATTTTCACCTTCATTATCAGTCACAAACAAAATAAAACTTACTAATCCTTAAAAGTGACAAATTTGAACTTTTATTCACAAATTGTGTAGGTAATTCTCCGTGGGTCAGAAATAAATCGTCGGCGGGCCAGAAATGGCCCTCGGGCCGGCTCTTTGACACTCCTGTAATATAAGTGACCTTGCTATATATAAGTTGCTAATGCAAAGAACCGTAAAGTTCACATAGGCCTAGTCTAGGCTGTTGCACAGCTCAACTTAACTTTAAGATTAATATCATAAAGATTACAAAAATATAAAATTAGAATTAGATATTTCCTTTTATAATTTTAGCGTCTAATTCAATCACTGAACTTGTTTTTTTCTTTATGTCATTTTCAGACTTTCGTAGGTCCTGAAAGGTTTTTAATTTTAGCGTCTAATTCAATCACTGAACTTGTTTTTTTCTTTATGTCATTTTCAGACTTTCGTAGGTCCTGAAAGGTTCGTAGGCCCTAGGGCCTAGGCACAGTGCCTATGCTGTGCCTATTGGATAAAACGGCCCTGTACATAAGAACAATAGCGAATAACATGATGAGAACAAAGATCGGTGCCAAAGTATTGTCCAAAGTGCTAACCTTAACCCTGAACTCTTCCTTAAAATAATGACATCGGCCAATACCAAGAGCAGATCTGAGGTAACACCTTCCATGGCGGTGAGAGATAAGGATAGACTCAGGAATCTTAAGATAGGAATTTTGAAAGTGTTAAGTGTTCTTTTCCGTTTAAATCTCCAGTGATTCTAGCACAGACTACACGGCTTTTGAACCACTTAAAACCCTTGTTGTGTCATGTTATGCCAGGCCCCAGACGAGTGTAGGGGAGGGAGCAATGCCGAAATTGCCTCACGGAGACTCTCCTGCGAAACTGCTCCTGCATCAAATTGGTCAGCTTTCGCTTAACACGGTCTTTCTATCCCCTTTATTTTCTCTCTGGCCCTGTTCATACTGTTCACTTACTTGCTGCGTCTTGTTGTCTACTTTGGATTCATCTTCTTCAAATTGTAGCCTGTCTACGTAAGCGGCATATATGGTATACACCGTAGGCTGTCTTTACTAATTGAAATTACTTGAAATTGCACAATTTGTAATTTGTTAATAATTTGTATTTCAATTACATTTCATTTCAAGAAACTACATTTCATGTTAATTTGTAATTCAATTACATTTTCCCGAGTAATTTGCCCATCCCTGACGTAAAGGCGGTACATCCGGTAGACTGTCTCTCTGTCTTAGTCGACTGGTCATCTGGATGTTGACCAACCTGATGATGTCTTGGTTTAAATGCCAGCGCTATAGAAGTCGATGATTAATATTACTAACAGTAATATCGAGCCATTGGCATACAGTTGCCCAAGTGTTTGCGATTCAGTCAATACACAACATTCAGGTCGTTAGCCCAGATTTATAGATATCAGAAAATACTGCCCTGGTCTTAGGATCGATGCTTGTGCAAAGGTTCATTAACCTGGCTACCGGGAGTGCCGTCAGCATCCTATACCTTGACGGATAGCTACCCAAAGACATGCGGCGTATCCCCCGTGGGCTTCCGTAGTGTGCACGCAGTTCCCAAGGAGCGTAATTTCCTCCCTACTATACAGTTGTTCCCCCCTACGGACAGGCGCCCGGTCGGACTCCTCTCAACGTGGATCTACTCCGCATGGCTCGCCGCGCCACCGCCGCCGCCGCCGCCTCCAACGGAGAGAAAGCCAGTTGGGAGCTCGTCCAAAATAGACCTGGCCGCGGCCAATAATAGAACGTGTGGAATATTATTTCCCTTTACCTGATGTTATCCGGTGGGTTGGTCTGGCCGTATGCTCGTCGGTCCGCCGTAACGCCGACGTTCACCTCAACGCTGAATGCCGCGCATGTGTGTACGCCGCTGTCGATTGTACACATCGCGTACACACACGTACACGATCGGAGGAGGCGTTCTATGTACTCGCGAGCTACGTCCGTCTAAGATGCGGCTGATGTGGAGGAACCGCGAGTTGGAGAGTCGCAGTTAATATCATCGGCGGCACAATCGCAAGACACTATAGGAGAATTATTATCGAGTCAGGTCGATCTGCTGCGGTACACGAAGGGTAAGTTAGCGGCGCTCTTTGAAAAGAAGGCCTTTGGAATCGGAAGATGTATTGAACGTTAGTTGACGGTAGTTTAGACTTCGAGGCATTTGGACCTTAGTTATTTGAATCGTTCTGCAATGCCTGTCGGTAGGTGTCGTGCTTCTGGCGTTTTAGAGGTTATCTGATTGGATCCGATGCTGCGTGGGATCTGGTGTTTGTATCGCCAAGACGTCAGAGGGTGTCAGGGTGGATTCGAGCGACGTGTAGATGTTTTGTTTTGCAGAAGAGCAGCTGCAGCCGTTGGTAACGGGCGTTGTTGGTCTGTGGGTTTAATTCGGAGGAGACGGGAGAGAGTGCGGTAACAGGGTGTTTTTGATGCCCCTCAGCGGCCCGAGGCATTGTCGCCGCATGGACGAGCCGAGCCCCCGGGCAGCCAGCCCCGTCTGCCTCCGCGGTGCCGCCGCCGCGTCTCGACCGCCGAGGAGGAGGAGCCCTCGCCGATGCCGATCTACGACCCTCAGGCGCGCGAACAGTTCCGGAAGGCGGCTGTCGGACGGTCGATGAGAAGCACGAGCATCGACAGCACCAAGCGTCCACCTCCTCCTCCAGGGGCCCGTCGAGCCTCTCACGTCGGTCAGATGCGTTACAATCCACCTTCCCTCAAGGGCGGCGGCGTCGCGACCATCACCGCCGCCGGCGTCGATGCCAGCGGTGCCCCGACGCGTCGCGAGGAGACGCGCAAGAGACAGCGGCGCGGGTCGTTGTCCCCTCCCCAGTGGTTCGACTTCCTTCCGTCGAAGTTCCGGTCGAACAAGGCCAACAGCCCGACGGAGGACAGACTGGTCGAGGATGAGGAGGAGAAGAAGGACAAGGACACGGTCGACCAGCTCGAGTTGGAGCGCAACCAAAACAACTGCCACCCCGGGCGCGGTCGGTCCAACAGCCACCCGCGCAGTTCCTCCCTACCGGACATAGATCTCGGTCCGGGACAGATGGACCTTCTGTCGCAGTACTCCAGGTGCAGTCCGGACAGTCGACGGATCCCCTCCGTACTCGAGAGAGAGGAGGAGGAGGATCAGGAGGATCAGGCGGCAGAGGAGGACTCAATGGTTGACAGGGTGTCCTTCTTCCTCGAAAATCCAGATGACTCGTCATCCGAGGTTCAGAAACTCAACGACAGGTGAGTCTATCAATCGGTATTTGCCAGTGTTTCGTTGACTAACGAACATTTCAAGCGATCAAACTCACATCCAGCAAGAATCTACATCGCCAATCGCTCTGCAGTTTTATGTATGCGTCAAACAGGCGCCGCCTGTAACTACTACCGCGTTGGAGGAAAGGTACGTAACCAGGTCGACTTATGTAGCACTCCCTCTTGAGCTGCGCCTGTTCCCTAGGCCACTCTCTGACGCATTCTATAAGCACTTTAAAACTGTTCTTTTTACCGTGCTGGAGTCGGAAGCACCTCTGAGTAGTTTCCTTGAAGAGGTGCTATATATAAGTACTTGAATGAATGAATTAATTCCCTGCTCATGCACTTTCCATTCTGTCTGTCTGTCTGTCTGTTGTCTGACTGTCTGTCTGCGTGTTCGTCTTTCTGTCTGTTTGTCTGGCAGACTTTGAGTGCAGTTTATCCTCAGCCTCTTAATTGTCCATTGGCGGAAGTTTAGCAGAGTATTGAGGATTTCAGGCACAGGACGTTTTGAGGTTAGACTGTCATTTTATTGCACGGATAGGCCTACAATAATTGCGATTTCTTTCCATTCGTACTAGCTTCATCCCAGTTCTGTCCATCCATCTTACAGTCGTTTGTGGACTCATGACGTTGTTCAGCTGATTGGCAAAATAACGGTCACACGTTTACCTGCATCGTAGAAGTCTAAGACAATCTACAGGACGTCAACACCCTGAACCAGGATATACCGTGATATAATATCTTGCACCAGAAGTACAGTGTTTATCTAAGGCTGCGAAGTTTGTACAAGTTCTGTCCGCTCTTCCTCTCCCCTGATATCATATCGTCCAGGGATGGATCCATTCCTCATACTTTTTAGAAGTCCTGGGATGGATCCATTCCTTATACTTTTTAGAATACTAATCTCCTGCAGCCTATCTTCTGAATAGTTGATCTCGTGGTGGATTTCGACTGAACCAGATCAGAGGCTTGTGAATAGTGATGGCAGGGAATGCGGTTGTTCTTTGAAGGGACCGCTGCCTGATGCCGCCAGTTGTACGATAACGACTTTACAGAAGCCCCCGATTAGATGAGTTTTTTACGTCGATCCAAACAATACGAATTGTCTTACATCTAAGGTAGTAAGTTTACAGCTGGCCGTTATAAGCACACAGCTACATGTATAGGCTATGTAGCTTTGATTTTGTCTCAGTTCTAGGCGCTACCGAATCACCGATATAGCCTGTGCACACGTAAGGGAAGATTATATTATATAGGTCTACACTGTGTCCGGAAAAGGAACCATGTAATGTAATGTAATGTAACAAGACATTTATATAGCGCCACTTAAGAGTCTCACAGAAGCGCTCAACACGTGGCCATCAAACAGCTGGGTAAAGTTGAATAGCTTGAGCTAATGTTATGAATTTGAATGAATTGTGATTGAATGAATAGTATGAGATTAACGTGCCAGAGATCAAAACTTGACGTCGAAGCAAATCAAGAGGGTCAAGATAAGTTAAAACAAAGATCAATTAAATTGAAATTAAAGGTGTCTTAAGTCATTAAGTCAGCTTCTTCTCCTTACGCTTTTTCGCCATCATTTGAAGACCATTCTTTCTGATTGTACACGGTCTTGTGTTATCAGGTTGGGAGAACCTCTGAGTTTTCTTATAGTACGCTATATAAATGTGCGCTTAGAGTTACGGTTTATGTCCTTTTAACATTGCACTTTTTGTAATCGTAATCGTAATTGAATATTTATATAACGCCCCACTGGAAGAGCAAAATAAATAAGAGTTCTGCCCTATATGCTGTTTTATTTCAATAAGAAATAGAATAGGGCCCATTGCATCAGTTAGAAAAACACTGCACTGCAGACTGGATGAGTCAGCCGTGGCGCGCCCACGCACACACGTGGAACCGACCAACGGATTCCCTCTCGTCAACAGTTGACAGCTGGTACAGATGTTCAGCCGTGACGTCATCACTATTGCGTAATCATTTTCCCAATCTCTGATCCATGCTTGCCTTCATCAGAGAAGGAGGCAAACTGTTGTTACTTTTGACGTGAAAAAAGAATAACCTGCAAAACGTTTGCTGAAAGAGATTCAAGAGAAATGTTGGTCACTTGGCGGACTCAACAAACCCCCGCAAAGGATTGATGACATTAACCGGATCTTTGAAATGTATTAAAAAATTGTGAAACTACACTTCAGTTATTGTGGTTTATAATAGGGTTAATTTTTCTGGACAGCGTGTAATATACAAATAAATTTGCTAGCTTACGTTGAATTGCATCACAAACCAGATCCATTGCCTGCATAGGTCCTTCTCTGTGGAATTGACTTCCTCCACCGTTCCGCTCCACCATTCTTTCTGGTATAGTCTTTCCTCATCTTTTTCTAAATTAAAATCCTGCCTTTTCCCTCGGGGTTGCTCGCACTGGAAGCGCTTCTGAAAGGCTTTTGCTGTGAGAAGCGCTTTATAAATGGCCAAATACAATACAATACATCGCGCTTCACAAAGTCGCGGAATACGACTTGTGTTCAGACGATGTTGCCACTGCAGTTTTGAACTGAAGAGATGACAAGGTGTCCAGAATGTTCCAGTGAAACTATTTCGTGTATGTGCTTCTGAGAGGTCCGAATGCTTCTATCATTCTCCTACTTTTCTGTACGCTGTCATCATGCACAGCACACAGGGAGTCCATATAGAACTCGTTATATTCCCATATGGCGCCCGTATAGAGATCCTTTGGATTCCTTCTAGTAACGGCCATAGAAACGTTGGCAGGGCATCATTATCCACATTGCACGAATGCCTTGCAGATACTGACCTCGCTTCTGGTACCGTACAGCTAGAAGGTCTGCGATTGGAATTACGACCAGGTGCTGCATGCACGGGAGGCCGTGGCCTGAGAGTGAAGGTTAGGTCATGAACTCATATAATATATTATACAGCCAAATAGGTCTACGTGGTTAGTCGCTGATACGTAGCCTTTTGGTCCGGAATCCAAGGCCAGTCATTAAGCTCGACCAACATCACTGCTGTGATTACACTCTGGCCTCCTAACGTTGTGCTACGTAGTGATTTATCTCGTCAGGTCTATAACGAGGTTCGGTCTAAAGGGTTCTTCCGGTTATTAGAACGGAAATAAATCTTTTCTGCTGACTTAGAAAAAGGGTCAACATGTGGAGGATTTCTAGTGCACTATTCAAAGTATTTATGGATAGATAGATAAATATTATATTGTTTACTGCAGATTGCCATAATGTACCTGTAGAGTTGTTACATTACGGAAACGACATTGCGTTTCTTTGGACAGGGCCCGCATAAGACTAGGACCACCGAAGAGCCCTACGGGCCGCCATGAACAATTCCTCTATGGCAGCGGGTTGGAAAAGACAACATGGTCGACCTAGGACCACATGGACTAGAGTCGTCGAGAAAGATTTGATGACTGCTAACGTGGACTTCCACAATGACTGGATGAGGGCTCAGGACCAAAACAGCTTGACGCCGTATTGTGGACACGGCCAGGCTCAGCTGAGTCTGCCAGTAGGGAGAGAGGAGAGAGAGAGAG
The DNA here is from genome assembly GCA_020284085.1 of Aporrectodea caliginosa. NCBI lineage: Eukaryota > Metazoa > Annelida > Clitellata > Crassiclitellata > Lumbricidae > Aporrectodea > Aporrectodea caliginosa. Next base: position 245,263 of record JACEVL010000427.1, on the reverse strand, counting down.
AGAGAGAGAGAGACAGAGAGACAGACAGACAGACAGACAGACAGACAGACAGACAGACACAAGGAGACAGACAGACAGATAGAGAAACAGAGACAGACAGACAGACAGAGACAGACAGACAGAGACAGACAGACAGACAGACAGACAGACAAGACAGAGACAGACAGACAGATAGACAAGGAGACAGACAGACAGATAGAGAGACAGAGACAGACAGACAGACAGACAGACAGACAGAGACAGACAGACAGAGGCAGTGACAGATAGAGTTTCTGATGATTCAGGGAACAGAGAAGGAAGTATCGTTCTCTATGCCGCATTTCTTTCCGATTGCCATTAAAAATCACGCCCACCAATGGCAAGTCTAGAACCGGTAGTAAAGTGTTTTATGAAGGTCTACTCATGTTCTGTACTTTATCTGTATTACTCTGTATTCGCAAAAAACTACAGAAAGGATGAATCTGGCTGATTTACTGGCTACACTGAGTCAAAGAAAAAGATTCTTTGAAAGGCAAGTCTCTTATCTGTAATCCAATAGGATGTAGTAACTTTCGGAGGGGAGTTATCACGTGCATATGCGCTTGTCAGATGCAAAAAGGCCTCATACACAAAACAAGAGATTCGATGTAGTATCTTAAAGGTTACCGTAGTATATAGATACCTAGCGCCAGACAGCTTAAGCAGGATGTCGAACAGAGCAATGCTCTATGGGTCTTGAGCTTCCTGATGAAAATAAAATGATGAGCTAAAGCAGAACAGACATGTTGAGTTTCAGACACTCCTTCCAGTATTGTGAAGGTTGGTTAGTTTTAGCCTAAAAAGCCACCGCGAACTAAGCCTTGTTGCGAATCGCATCCGTGTCACTTCCTCATTTGCATGTAGGCCTAGGCATGCTTAGTTTGCTTACGTATGTATTCGTTTTTATAGCGAATATTTATAACCTACCAAAGACCTTTCAGGCTTTGCAGCTATTACATGCATTAACTCCGTCCCTGCTCGTACGTTGGCAGTGCCAGTCCCAAGCGTGGATGAAGGAGGAGGGCGACGCTAACGATCTTGGTTATCAGTGTCGTTAAACTGAAACTACTATTACTGCTGCTGCTACTGCTGCTGCTACAGCTGGTGCTGCTGCTACATGCATATCATGCATATTGAGGCAAATGTGTTTAGGTGTTCAAACTGTAGTTACAGCTGTTTTTTGCTGTTTGTTACACGATATCACCAGAGTAGACAACGGTTTAGGTGTTCCTTCTTACAGCTGTTTTTTGCTGTTTGTTAACGATCACCAGGGTAGACTACGGAAGTACCTTCTACGTGGGTTTCAATCCCTGTCTGTCTCTGTCTCTCTCTGTCTATCTGTCTGTCTGTCTGTCTGTCTGTCTGCCTGTGTCTGTCTGTCTGTCTGTCTCTGTCTCTGTCTCTGTCTCTGTCTCTGTCTCTGTCTCTGTCTCTGTCTCTGTCTCTCTCTCTCTCTCTGTCTCTGTCTCTGTCTCTGTCTCTGTCTCTGTCTCTGTCTCTGTCTGTCTCTCTCTCTCTCTCTGTCTCTCTCTCTCTCTCTCTCTCTCTCTCTCTCTCTCTCTCTCTCTCTCTCTCTCTCTCTCTCTCTCTCTCTCTCTCTCTCTCTCTCTCTCTTATCAAATTGTAATTAGCCTTTAAATTGCTCGTCTGGTCAGTAGATTTCCGATATTTGGGATTACATAAATTTTAATCCTATGTCGAAATAATTGCCCTTGTGGCCATTGCAAAACAGACATTGAGGTTCAAACCTTGCTTCTTCTTCCGGTCTGTTTGCAGTACTTAATGTTTCCTAATCTGTGGTCGCCTAGAGTAAAATCACAATCAAAATAATGTCATAATGCATTGTAGAAGTTCTGTTGAAAACCGATAGATCATGGAAAGCAGAAGTCAGGCTACGATGGATGTTTTCTGGTGCCCGTCTTCTGTCAGTTCTGTGCACACTTCTGAACTGTGTTGGGTGGGGTCATTATTAAACTGTCAGTTGTATTGTACTCAGATCTTCAAGACCTGTGTCTTGTACTTCTGATTCGAACCTTCATTGAACGTGTCTTATGTCGGATTGTGTGTGAGACCTCTACAACTGATGCACACCCTATTATAGAGTACGGGCTCGATCCTCGTCCGAAGCGGTTACTGTATACTAGGGACCGTGAGCAAGTCCTTCGCGCACAATTGTTCTGCAATATAATTGCATCTGCGCCGCCGAGGCGTGTGCACTTCTGAGCTTTGGGCCACCGTTGGAAGAAGGGCGATATCAAAATGCAGTGTATTGTATTGTATAGTGAAGGGTAATCGAAAGTCAACAGAATGCTCCAAGTAAAGAATTATTTTGAACTGGAAATTTCGATAGCATCTTTAAAGAATCTCTCGCTACCGGTAACCTAAATGATGTTAGAGTTGATAAAGAATAAGTCTAGGCAAACAAAAATAGCTGGTTTACAGTCGCCACTGACTGGCTCTTGCACACATGCAGAACCAAACAACGTTACATGTCGAAGCATAAACCAAACAAATAAATTAAAAGAGTTAACAGTCAGTGATGAACTCTAGGACAGTTTTTAACACCCTTTTCTGGTAGCACAAATGGATGCTCTTTAGTCCCAAATATCGGAAATCTACTGAAAAGACGAGCAATTTAAAGGCTAACAGTCGCCAGTGACTGGCTCTTGCACACATGCAGAACCCAAACAACGCGGTTCCATCCAGAGTTGAACGATTCCCTGCATGGTCCGTATACGTCTCTCGAGGCGTGAGGCGTGTCTTATTCGACGCCTTGAGCCCGACAAGAAACGAACCACTAACTCTCTGGTCCTGAACACGAAGCCGACGCTATTAGGCCCATGCATGCACACAAGACAGTAGGGCGGGGAACAGCGCTGCTGGGAAGAAAGTTCTCACCAACCAACTGGAGACTCCTGGGATTTCCTAGTCGCTGCTAATCCGACTTATTATCTATTCCCAGAAGCAACTGGAAACTTTTGGTATTCGGAATCTAAACAAACCGGAATGAAGCTCTATAGCTTTGCCCGATGCAACAGGACCCAGCAAAGCAGCCTGCAGCGATCTCGGTTGATCGTTCAGTTGTTTACAGTCGTGAACAGAGCATGAACCAAGCGCATAGGATGACGACGTATCATCGTACACTGAAATTCTACGATGTCGATGCCTCAATTGCATATCTACTAATATATTTCGTCTATGCCCCTATGCCTGTTGTGAATATTATTGCGTCATGATAAACACTGATTTAGACTCTAGTATGTTCCACAGCTATGTCATCGTACCATCAATAAGTTTTATTGTGCTGCCGTAGACATTCGATTATATCAATTTCGTTTCTCAGAAATCATAACAGTGTTTATGTGTAGGTATAGGGCTATAGGCCATCTGTATAGGTAGGCCATCTGTATAGGTAGGCGGCGTAGGCGATATTTCTACGTAGGCCTTCTGTACGTAGGCCTTCTGTACGTAGGCCTTCTGTACGTAGGCCTTATGTAAGTAGGCCTGCAAGCTGTAGGTTATCATAGAGCTGTAATTTATCATAATCGAAGACTCACCTCAACAATATTCTGAAAAGGAAGAGGAAGTCGCGTACAGAAAGTCTTGTTGTTTGGATTTAGTTTCTTTGTAAAACAATTAGGACTAATGTAGGATGTCCGCCTAAGTTTGTTTTATCGACTTAAAGAGTTTCAATCACCAGCAGAAGAATGAATCGAATCACTATTATTTATTGTCATTGTTATTACTATAATTTATTATTACTATTATTTATTGTAATTATTATTATTATTATTATTATTATTATTATTATTATTATTATGATTAGCATGCACGCTATAACATTATTATTATTATTATTATTATTTTATTTTTATTTTTTATTGTTGTTGTTATTTTACCCGAGGTATCAAAGATCCCTCGGATGGCCTAAAAAGTCCGGAGACTGCTGGAAAAGACTACTATTCTGGATTGATGTTATCTAGTTTTTGTCCGAAAGATTACCCGAAACGCGACGGTGTTGAAACGCTGGAGGTTTATAGCGAGTCGTTGAAAGAGAAAGAGAAATTATTATTATTATTATCTTTTTTACACGAGGTTTGTGTAATCCATAGGAATAAAAAAAAGTTATGGTAGGAGCTCTAACGGGTATCTGGAAAATTAGGCCTCGTTCTCCACAACATCAGTGAACGCGCCTAGAACTATTAGGCTACTGCTACTGCTGTTGCTGCTTCTGCTGCTGCTATTGTTGTTTATTATTATTATTATTTTTTACCTTATTATTAAGGATCCCTCAGCCTTGAATTATTATTATTATTATTATTATTATTATTATTATTATTATTATTATTATTATTATTATTATTATTATTATTATTATTATTATTATTGTTATTATTATTGTTATTATTATTATTATTATTATTATTAGGCCTATCATTATTATTATTATTATTATTATTATTATTATTATTATTATTATTATTATTATTATTGTTATTATTATTATTATTATTATTATTATTATTATTATCATTATTATTATTATCATCATCATCGTCATCGTCATCGTCATCGTCATCGTCATCATCATCATCATCATCATCATCATTAAATAGGAACAGTGTTTTATGATGAAAATAACGAACTTCGGTACATTTTTCGTCTGCATTCACATCGTATTGTTGACTCTTTTTCAACAGACGAATTCACCCAGTATAATAAGTTCCGTCAACTAGGTCTCGGCTTAGCATTCGGGAACTAAATTAAGCCAGGGAACGCCCCATAGTTCTTTGGTTCTTCCCTCGTCGGATCATTACTTCTCATTCAATTTCATTACTTCGTGAGCCACGACAGAGCGCAGCCATGGAATTAAGCTTCCTTTATGAAGCTGCGTTGGCGCTGACTGTCTTTGGCTCGGCTAATACCTTTCCCAAGTCCCTTTGATGTGATGACGGCCGCTGTTAACATACATCACTCTCGCTAACGTTTATAGACCACCGAAGCTTTCACTCGGTTTCTCTGGCACTTCCGAAAGCTTTGGAATTTTATTTAGATGTTGGCGTAGCAGAGAAGTTTAAGGTTCACGTTGACATCGCCATCACTATGTTTGTAACTTTCTTTAGGAAGCGCCACAGCCAAACCCACCTACTTTCGATGGTCTGGCTGACTGGGCGTACGCCAGGTTACTTGGCGTCGCATGGCGTACATTCTATTTAAAGGCTTTATAAGTTCTAACATAAAATAGCTTTGTTGGTATAAAGCTTCCAGAGCAGATGCACTGTCATTCTGAGTGTCCACAGGACAAGGATGCACTTTGGTGTCCAAGCATTTTTCCTGCTGGCTTGAGATTTCTTCAAAGGCGACGTTGTTCTGCAAAATTTATATTGGTCTCTAGATCATAACTAAAGAAGTACACTCTTTCCAAATCGTATTTCTCCGTAGACTCTCTCTATCTCTTTCTGTCTGTCTCTGTCTGTCTCTGTATGTCTGTCTGTCTGTCTGTCTGTCTGTCTGTGTCTCTTTCTGTCTGTGTCTGTCTGTCTTATGTCTGTCTATCTCTCCTTCTCTCTGTCTCTGTCATTGACCTTTATGGGTTAGCTTTAGGAAATGCTTTTTTTCTTCTACTAACTAGAGATGCCACCACTGACGAGCTTTCGCATTATACACGCAGAGCCTATCCAACGGAGTCGTATCCAGAGTTGACAGTTGATGTACGGTGTTATTCCTGGTCCATATTGCACTTAGGACGAGACTACACTGACGACAGACGAATGACCTTACCGAATGGCATTCCTAGCTGGTAGCAGATAAAGCACATTCTCAAGTCAAAACACTAAAACCAGGAGATCACTCACGGGCAGGCATTGGCAAGGTCGATCAATCCAAATTGGCAGCCTATAATATGCTACCATATGTCATCCAAAACCCACGATTATTACCGATGGTTAAATAAGGAATCATTCCACAACACCAACTAAAGATTTCACGATTAGAATTAGACTTGATGTCGCCCGATAATAGAACCCTGAGACATAACAAACTAATCTATCGAAATGATAAGAGAAGAAAAGACAAGAACCACCTTGACCGGTGAGTGTGCATGTTCAGGTGATGAAGGCCGTTGATAATCTTTCCTGACCCACATCTAACATCCCTCCCGGCGTCAGCATTCTTCCTTACTTAAAGCAGACGAGTCATTCTTCCAATCTACATAGAGTGCCGGGCGCCACTGATTTCGGCTTTTCGCAATTCACTTCGTTAGAATCAGAGACTCATCTTAACTCGTCGGAGCTCTCTTATCGTATGAGACGCCGCTTGTGTAATATATGTGTCACAACTCTTGATAATATTGCTCTTGTGGTGATATCGCTAAGGCGCGTTGGAAACTGCTATTCGCCTCTAGGCTTCAACGTGGCATTTCCAGGTTACATCCCTATCTTCTTTTGAAACCTAGTTTTTGTCGGACTATCTAATTATAGCACGTACAGTCATTGGTAATACGTGAATACGTGAATAAGCTGGAACCATAAGCTTGGCTTTCAAGTGGCGCTTTAGAAGTTTAGAGTTTACGATTACATGATCACGTGACGAACTTTGTAGATTAGTTTTAAAGGTGGTGCTGTGTATATATAATTTCCTCAAGTTTAACTTTAAGTCAGGTTTTAAACTTATATTAAACTCGATATTAATTTAGCAAATTCTACATTCTTACAATAGATTAAGGTTCTTATAATGTACAGCTTCGTCGGGTAGGCCTATACTGTGAGATGAAAATGCAAACCATGGTCATTGGTCTTGTGAGTATGGGAATACTGCATTCTTTTATCTGTGGAAACACTACGGTCTTATAGATATAGGAGCATCATGATTTTGTAGCTATGAGAACACTATGGTCTTATAGCTTTTGGGACGCCATGATCTTATAGCTATGGGAACAACATTGTCTTATAACTATGGGAACACCATGGTTGTAGCCTATATCTATGGAGCAACATGGTCTTATTATAGCCATTGGAACACCATGATCTCATAGCCACATGAACATCATAGTCGTAAAGCTATGGACTGCGCATCTGCGTTGCAGATTAATAGTTCGCTTGAAGCAGGATAGTCTGATCCTATTGAGCCCAATTAGGATAACATATGGACCAATATAATATGTAGGCTAGATATCTGAGATTTGTTTTTGATTATTTCCAATCAGTCAGATCTGTGCAAACACATAACTCCGCCGTCTGAATATTAATTCCGATATAAATGAGCCTACGATCTTTACCTTACAGACTTTTTAAGACCATAGGCCCTATTACATGGTAGAGCTTCGTTTAATGCAGAGCTTCGTCTGTTTTATTGTGTAATGCAGCGGTTTTCAAACTTTATTTTTATTGTACCCCTAGGAAAAAAATCGAATTCTGGCGTACCCCCAACAAGGTCAGATCAAAAACAGCATGCGAGCGTGAAGTCCCCTTGCAATTAACAACTCCTTTTTGAATCATTGGTGCAAACCGGGTTTTAGTCATATATGTAGAAAATTTTAAAAGTAATATAATTTTAATTTTAAGAATGTAGTCATAGGGCCTATCAACAAAAAGGAAAAATAAAATCACTATGAGAAAGCGTTAATGTGAGCAGTGGGCTTGTTTTGACAAGCACGGATTTACAATAATATTATCTGGTTTAATATTATGTCAATTTCAATCGCAAATCTGGTTCGAGTTGAAGCTTTGTTCTGTATTTGTTTTTGAACGCAAGCATAGCTGAAAAACCTGTTTTACACAGAAATGACGTGCCGAAGGGAATCAAAACGTTTAAAGCTCTGTCAGAAATTAATACATATTCAGCTCTTCGTTTCAGCCAAAAATCAATGTCTTTCTTGAATTCGTTCTTCAATCAACCATCACATGATAGTTCAATAAACTGGTCTATTTCCTGGACTGAAAAATCAGCCGGCAACGCTGTAGCCTAATAGGCCTACATCCGATGGCATAAACTCATAGAAATGTACAGAAAATAAGCGAATGGTGGACGTAGAATAGCTAATGAAAGAAAGATGGACATGAAGTCCATAAACTTAGGGAACATTTTTTTTTGAAATTTTTCGCGTACCCCTTAGCGACACCTGGCGTACCCCCAGGGGTACGCGTACCACAGTTTGAAAACCCCTGGTGTAATGTACTGTACCAAAACTCTTAGCGCATACTATTAAGTCCCTCATTGACAATTGCTCAGCGCCATCGATCAATGCTTGATCATTGGATAGTAACGCACTGGCGCTTAATAAATGCATAGTAGTAATAATAATAAAAGTAATAATAATAAAGCAATAATAATAATAATAATAATAATAATAATAATAATAATAATAATAATAATAATGGTTGCATATAATTTTATAAGTCCCTGGGGAATGAAGTACCTCAGGGCATTAAAAAAAAAAAAAAAAAAATAATAATAATAATAATAATAATAATAATAATAATAATAACGCCATCTGTTTTTCCTCGACCTTACCATGCTAAATTACTCACTTTGCCATAATAATAATAATAATAATAATAATAATAATAATAATAATAATAATAATAATAATAATAATAATAATAATAATAATATAATAATAATAATAATAATAATAATAATAATAATAATAATAATAATAATAATAATAAAAAAGTAATAATAATAAAGCAATAATAATATTGAAATAATTGTAATTAAAATGATACTTTTGCCGCACAGGATCTCAACGAAACGATTTTCAGTGTTCTTAATTAATGCCTAAGTCGCTGGGGGATCCTGTGTGCCTCCGGATATTTAAAACTTAAAACAATTATAACATTAACTAGGGTATTATTGTTGTTGTTGTTGTTGTTGTTGCTGCTGCTGCTGCTGCTGCTGCTGCTGCTGTTATTATATTTATAATTATACATATAAAACCTAGTTCACTGTACTGAGTTATCTTAATTTTCTTTAACAATGCCCAGTTGTAATTATAATTTTTTAACTATTAGTGCTTGTTTATTACTATTATCAGGTCGACGAGGTATATCAGGTTGATCAGGATGATTGGGATGATTGGGATGATGCTGACGACTGTAACGAGGAAGGAAAGAGGAGAAAGAGAATGAGGAGAAGGAGGAGGAGGATGAGGAGAAGGAGGAGGAGGAGGAGAAGGAGGAGAAGGAGAAGGAGAAGGAGAAGGAAGAGGAGGAGGAGAAGGAGTAGGAGGAGGAGGAGGAGGAGGAGGATTGGATCTGATTGTGTTAGTTACAACTGTTGTATTGTTTGGTCCATGATTTAGGCACTTACGTCACCAACCATGCATGGACCGGTGCCTGGCGTGACTTGCACTATCTAGGTCGATGCATTCGCTGCTCGTTCTGTATAACCGAAGTCACGTATCGCCAGAGACGCAAATAGACCCAGTCCTCTGGTCTCTCTGCCTCTCCTCTCCCTCTAGTCTCTGCCTCTTCTTTTCCTCCTATTCTTCCTACTGATCCTGATCCTCTTTGTTCTCATTCATTTTAAAACAGTGGCAATCCCTCTAATTCTTCTCTTCCTCCTGCTCCTCCTTTTTGTTCTCCTTCATTTTTTTATACAGGTACTCCCTCCGCGCCATTCTTTCCTCCTGTATTTTATATTCATCTTTGCTATTCTTTCAAACGGTGCTCTCCCTCCGCTCTTACCGTTTTTCTGCTTTTCTTCTCCTTTGTTCCCCATCAAAAGCGTTCTCCTTTAGCTTTGTTCCTCATATTCCTTGCATCCTATTTTCCTCCTCTTCCTCTCTACCCTTTACCGTATCAAAACACGGGAGACGGTAGTGGTTATTCGACTGTGACTGATGGCTCCGCTGCTGTTTCTAAGCGCCGTTAAAAAGTTTTTTAAAGTGGAAATCTGTTTACATCCACTGCTGATTGCCAACGCACTGGCCTTTCAACACCGAATCTGGAGTTTGATTTTTTGGCGTGCGCTTTAAAAACGTCTGGTAATCATTTAGAAAGATGACGTGACGCTTTGATATTTTAACAAGAAACTTCCTGTTACAATTACTCACGTAATCAGTCAGGTCCAGATGTTTTCTCGACCGAAACACGTAACTACAGAGAAGAACGAGTTTCAACGCGTCTGACATCACACAGCAGACGTCAATTTTGACGTCCGCGCGGTCCTTTTATGTCTATTAAATGCGCCATCGTTCCAGCATTAATTTCTTATTGATATTAGCGGTCCTTTTTGAAGTGTAATAATTACGCGGTTCTTCTTTAGTGTTAATTACTTCGCTAACGGCAATTATAAGTTACTCCTCAGTGTGGATTTGCTGTTGATTATGTACTTCTGACGAAGGCTGTTTCAAACAGCGCTCCGACTTATGGGACTTATGAGACTTATGGGACTTACAATGTATGAGACTTATAGGACTTGTTCTTTAGGCGCGCATTACACATACATAAATGTATTATACATGAGCATGCATAATTAAGTGTATATATATATAATTGTACGTAAATTTATACGACTACGGCGATGAGATGAGACGAGGAGAAGAATAACAAATACTGCTAGAGCGATGACAGGTTTTGACAACTTTCGGAGGAGCCGAGAGATCGGTGTTCACACGAGTGTGAAGATCGTAATGCAAGTTATGCAACACATGTATTCAGCGTTGTCCTATGCGTGTGTGAATCGTGTGAATCGTGGACGTTGCACAAACAGGACAAGGATAGATATGCTGGCATTTGAGACGAGATGCTAGAGAAGAATTCTACGCATAAGTTGGCAGCAGAAAATAGCAAATAAAGAATTGCGAGGAAGAGTTCAGTTCACAAGAAACATCATACAGCAAATGATGGAAAGAAAGCTCAATTTCTTTGGACATATCTCTAGGATGGACAATACCAGGCTGATTAAGCAGATCGTGTGCGGAATGTACGAGGGCACAGGGTTTAGAGGACTAGACCAAATAGAGTCTGGCTCGATGATGTCAGAGATTGGAACAAGCTGGATGTGCAAAGGCCGAGTCTGGCGGTCCAAGATCGAAACGAGTGGAGAAAGACAGTGAGACCTATATGCACTCAACACCAACGGGTGATGAACCATCGACAGAAACAAGAAGAAGAAATACTTGCGCATATACATACCTTCATACATGCATACATATTCAAACATACCTACATAACTAGACACATATATAGTACATGATACATAGGCTATATATACACAAGCACACATAGGCATACGTATATATATACAATTATACATGCATATATACGTAGTTGAGGATGACTGTAATGTTGGAGAAAGACAGTGAGACATGTCCAATCGACACCAACGGGTGATGAGCAATCGAGAGAAACAAGAAGAAGAAATACTTGCACATGTAAATACAAACATATTCAAGCATACATACATAAATACATACATACATAGTACATGATACATAGGCTATATACAAACGCACACACAGGCATACATGCATACCTACATACTTAGTAATGGATGACTGTTATGTTGGTGAGGGCTTCGGCCACTGGGTTTATTTGTTGTCAATCTGAAGCTTCTTCATCTTCTTCATTGTCTGTTTCTGACAGGTAATTATTCTGCTTTGTCGCTGAACGTCTGCGACCGCCTATAGTATTCGCGCCTGTCTGTCTGCCTGTGTGTGTTTTTTTTCGAAATGCCAGTTTGATTTTTAAAATAAATCTTTGAAAATTGGGTTTTGTTTCTAGGTCGTTACATACTCGTTTTTTCTGCATCTGGTCGTGCATCTGTTTTCACATCGTTCTCGTTGACCTCATAATTATAATGTCTTGCTAAATGTCTGCCTACCTGTCTGTCTGACTGCCTGTCTGTCTGTCAAGATAGACTTCCCTACTTCTGTCTTTCTGTCCGTCCTTCATTGTCTGTGTCTCGTTTTTAGTAAGTAAGTAAGTGCATGTAAGTCAGTCTGTATGTCTGTCAGTCAGTCAGTCAGACATGTCTGTCTGTATTCTAAAGGAAAACTGTGGGAATCTCTTCTCTTTCCTCCACCCCTTCTCTGAAATCCTCATGAGCTAACTTTTCTCTATAGTTCCCGTTTGCCGCTAATTAAATGCAAATCTATGCACTTACGTCATTTGGTGCCGAGAGACCCCTGGCGGCTGGCGGTGTTGCCGATGATGTTGATGAAGCTAATGCTCCTCGTGGAAGTGTGCATAGGTATAGCTTGAGTGTCGACGATCGGTTGGTTACGTAGGAGGGCAAAGTTTTTGGCGGACTCGACGCTGCGGTGGAGGAGCAGCCAGACCCATGGCGTCAATATCCGGCCCTTCTCTGATCTCTACCATAAGGCCTATACAACGGCCCTCCGCCTCCCATTGTACGAAATATAATTAATTTTCCAATATTAAACAGATATCGCACTGGACCCACTGGAGATTGTTAAACCATTCTTATACCTATACTCTTTTCAGATAAGCTGTCTGGCTGTTATCTCTGATGGGAGAAAATGTCTTCGATTAAATCCGACCATATCTGAATGTTTGTATATAGCGGAATGACCTTCTGGATATTGACCTGATTACGGCCGGGCTTCGGTGCACCATCGGATGATGCCTTGTGCATTAGACACCGACCGGCTCAATAGAAGTTGCTAATTAGTAGTAGTAGTAGTAGTAGTAGTAGTAGTAGTAGTAGTAGTAGTAGTAGTAGTAGTAATAGTAGTAGTAGTAGTAGTAGTAGTAGCAGCAGCAGCAGCAGCAGCAGCAGCAGTAGTAGCAGTAGCAGCAGCAGTATGCAGTAGTAGCAGTACTTGTTGTTGCTGTAGTAGTTGTAGTAGTAGCAATAGCAGTAGCAGCAGCAACAGCAGTATACGCTGATACGCTTTCTAACTGTTAGGACTCTGATAATGAGTATTAGGCATACTCGAAAGTGCCATATAAATGTTTGGAGGCGTGGAGGCAATGTACTGTATGTCCAATCTATAGACCTAGGAAATGCAATTTTAATCTAATTCGGATCTTATCGATGGCCTAATAGTCTTTCGTGACACTCATCGATAAACTCTGCCGGATGATGGTTGACAGAATCTTAAACAATTTCTAATTTCTGTTACATTTTCTTCGTAATGATTAACTCTGTACTTATTCAGCCCTCAAACGCTGTCATGGATCTTGTAGTGGTATTGGTTTTGATGAAGGTGTTGTTGGTATTATTAGTATTGCGCATTTATTAAGCGCCACTATCTAACGACCAAGCATCAGTCGATGGCGCTGAGCATTGTGAGTAGAGTAGACTTGTTCAGGTTCCATACCCATGGAGAGGAAGCTCGAACCCGCACTCTTTGCGTTACAACACGAGCGCTCCAAGCCAATCGGGAAGTACCGTGTCTCATGATGGGTATTAGGGTGGTTGTGGTGGTGGTTGTTGTGGTGATGGTGGTTGAGGGTAGGCGATGGTGATGAAGAGTGATGGCGGTGGTGGTATGTGTCACTGGTGGTGAGTGAATTTGGTGGTTATGGTTGTGGTGGTGGTGGTGGTGGTGGTGCATGGTGGTGTTGGTGGTGGTGGTGTTGGTGGTGGTGGTGGTGGTGGTGGTGGTGGTGGTGGTGGTGGTGGTGGATGGTGGTAGTGGTAGTGTGGTGGTGGTGGAGTGGTAGTGGTTGTGGTATTTGTGTTCTTGGTGAGTGAATACAATGGTGGTAGTGGTGAATGTGGTGTCGACTTGAGGTGCCGGTCTCTGATACCTGTATGTCAGCATGTCTGTCTAATATTGATATTTTACGTGCTGATAGTGAATGCACTATAGCTCTGTGATGGTGAGTGAATGTGATGGTAACGGTGACGGTTGTGGTGTTGGCGAAGGTGTTGCCCATCGTCATCGTCATGGTTGATGAATGGCAGTGTGAGAAGAGAAGAACCAGGCACCAATCAGTTTACGGTCTCTCACTGAAACCGTTGCTTCATTTATTTCAGGCGGATATCACGTGATAACGAAACCTCGTCTCTCATCGGAGGCAAATCGGGAAGTTCCGTTCACTATGGGAACGACGAGTCTGACGTCATCGTGCACGGCGCGCCGTCTACCGATCGAGTTGTGATAAACGTGAGCGGTCTGCGATTCGAAACCCAGCTGAAGACGTTGAACCGATTTCCAGACACCCTGCTCGGCGACCCCATCCGCAGGAACAGACACTACGACCCCGTACGAAACGAGTTCTTCTTCGACCGGAATCGACCGAGTTTTGACGCCATCCTCTACTTCTACCAGAGCGGGGGTCGGCTACGAAGGCCGGTCAACGTACCTCTGGATATCTTCTCTGAGGAGATCAAGTTCTACGAACTGAGCGACGAGGCGATCGAGAAGTACCGCGAAGACGAGGGATTCATCCGCGAGGAGGAGAAGCCGATGCCGAAGCGGCCTTTCCAGCGAAAACTCTGGCTGCTGTTCGAGTATCCGGAGAGTTCGATCGCGGCTCGGATCATAGCGATCATGTCGGTGGCCATCATTCTCCTGTCGATCGTGACGTTCTGTATGGAAACCCTGCCCCAGTTCAGGCACTATCGCGTCCTCAACCACACGTCATCGAACAGTTCGACGCCTCAGGGGCCTCTGTTCGAGGAGGACGACATCCCGACCTTCAACGAACCATTCTTCATAATAGAGACCGCTTGCATCGTTTGGTTCACGTCTGAACTGGCGATCCGCTTCGCCGCCTCTCCCAACCACCTCTACTTCTTCAAGAACCTTATGAACCTGATCGACCTCGTCGCCATCATACCCTACTTCATCACCCTCGCCACGATCATCGCCGACGAAAGCCGGACGAACAATCAGGCCATGTCGCTGGCCATCCTCCGGGTCATCCGTCTCGTTAGGGTCTTCCGGATCTTCAAGCTGTCGCGCCACTCCAAGGGCCTGCAGATCCTCGGCCAGACGATCCGCGCCAGCATGCGGGAGCTGGGGCTCCTCATCTTCTTCCTCCTCATCTGCGTCATCCTCTTCTCCAGCGCCGTCTACTTCGCCGAGGCCGACTCCGATGAGACCCAGTTCAGCAGCATTCCCGATGCGTTCTGGTGGGCAGTCGTTACCATGACGACCGTTGGCTACGGCGACATGCGGCCAATCAGCGCCTGGGGTAAGCTCGTCGGGTCGTTGTGCGCCATCGCCGGGGTGCTGACCATCGCCCTGCCCGTTCCAGTCATCGTGTCCAACTTCAATTACTTCTACCACCGCGAAACGGACAACGAGGACAGTCAGAACTACGTACACGTCCAGAGCTGTCCGAGCTACGTGGGAGGAGCTTCATCTCAACCGCGTATCCTTGTGGGCGGAGCAGTTTCTCAGCCGGCGCTAACAGTGGGCGGGGATATGACTCAGCGTATGGACGGCGACGCGATGCGGCCCAGGCTAACAGTGGGCGGGCATTCGCAGCCGAACCTTGTTGGGGGCGGGGCGTCGTCTCAGTTCGGCCCGCTAGTGGGCGGAGCAGCGTCTCAGCTCGGCCCACTCGTGGGCGGTGCTTCAACTCAGCCACGCCTTCCTGACCGGATGACGCATGACATTATCATAGATACCGGAACAACGATGGCGAACAACAACGAAACGGAACCGTATTGGTCCGCAGCGAAGAACAATCACATGAACGCGTGTAACAATGTCGATTCAAATCGAACGAATGCGCGAAGGCCGACCATTTGCATTATTACCGCCGATTGATAGCACGGTAACAGAAAAATAACTATTCTCTGTGTATATATCCATCATTGAATATTTTGCAACCATAATAATACATATATAAATATATATATGAATTTATAGTGTCTCTTGTTTAAGCAATAGAACGGTCTATGTAGTGCAACAAGCCTTCCGTACATCCAAATAGGCAATATGTTGTATGCTAAGAGTATGACCGTAATGATACCCATGTGTCTATTGCCGTGTTTATAATTATGTGTGTATCGTCATGTGCGTTATTCCGCGATGTGATGCTTTTATGGGCTCGTTACATCGTTGATGCATGGGATCAGGGTGTCATGATCATCTGCAATGTATGTTTTACAGACAAAGACCAGATGGAAGCTGCAGACACTGTACTCGTAATCTAGAAATTTCTAAGGGGCTACTCATAAGCTTAACGCGGGGCATCAGCTTATTCACGAGCGTGATCGCCATATTTCCGAAGCAAGGCTCTCAGCCTCTCACCACACTCATCTATTCAACGGTTTATTAAAGGTTTAGTAATGAATACCGTCATATAACAATCCGGAGGTATACCTGGTCGTCCTATGTCTGACTGCCAGTTTCTTGCTATCTCTATAGCTCATTCATTCATTCATTCATTCAGTAGAATTCACCGCAACAAACGCTACTAACGGGCACTAGGGAGACTTGGCTACGAAGTGGAGGTTGCCCATAGTTATTTGCAGTCTATAGACTCTATAGAGTTCGCTATCTTTTAACGGGTGTTAAAAATCCGTGCTTCATCATAATCATGATTTTTTTTCTCTGCATCGTCTGCTGCCGCATGAAACCTCGCAATGGCGAATATTGGTAACTTCGTGAGTTTCCGATGAGATTTTCGACGAAGCCTAATCTTTACTGAAGGTGGTAACACAACCGTGAGGTTCTTCAGCATATTTTGGGGGTTTCTGAGAGGCCCTATATAAATATCCAGATACAAACGCACGCATTCATACATACCAACATACATGCATACCATGCATATATTATACATACATACATACATATATACATACATACATACATACATACATACATACATACATACATACATACATACATACATACATACATACATACATACATACATACATACATACATACACATACATACATACATACATACATACATACATACATACTCTTCTTAGGAGTCAAACAGTGTATTGCTGGCAACTTGCGGCAAGTAAATATAGTATACCGGCGACTCCTACCGTACATTTTCTTGTCGGTCACGGCTTTTTCGTCGTGATCCATTCTCCAAAATCTAATCTGGGCTTTTGCAAGTTTTATCCAATATAATCTAGGAACTTCTATTGAGCCATTGCACTGCTTTGCAACTGAGGTTTGCTCGCAATTATTCTTGATTGGTCTGATGCGAAAACCAAGACAACAGCGCAAGAGAGCGTGAAACACAGCCTGTGGGAAACTGCAATCTGCAGTCTTCAGATTTGACCTGAAAGACAGTTTGTCTTGTTACAGGCTGTTAGTAGTATTTATTCTGCGTGTGAGTTACGTCTTATACACTTCACGGCATTTGCCTTATGTATATACATATTATATTTATATAATATACATATAGTTTTCTGTATATCTGTTGATAGAAAACGTTATTTTTAAGCCTTAACCTGCAGCTGGGTTCTATTATAGATCACTATAGTCTATCTGCTAACCATATCTGTTCCTCAAAGCACTGCATGCAGTATAGTTAGACCATAATATTATACTGACAACGCTGCTGTGCTGCAGCTGTGATTTTGTTTGCTTTTCGATAACGCTAGATCTCCTTATCTGAAGTGTATGGCTGTCGCCGCTCTCTTCTCATTCGCAGTCTGGTCCTAGCTGTCTTTTGACGGGCTTCCTAAATGCTAACGTATACCAAACTGTTAACACATGCAGGGAGACATGGCATGTTCATTTTTGTAAAAAGCAATTGCATTATACTTGTGTACATAATTAGTTTATGTAACACGTATTCTTGTTATCCGAGCTTTCAAGGGCACACACATTCAATTATGTAGCATAACTTCGTGTTAAATAGGCATAATATGTATATGTATGCGTACACCAATGCATTTATGTTTCAAAATTTCGCGTTATACAAGCACTGGCGCTGTTAGAGCTCTTTCACCTTCAGGCCATATACATAATATTCTAGTCAGATATCCGAGCGTTTGCATTGACGTTATTAATAGCCTCTCGAGGCACCGTTCATCCATACACGCGTGCACTCATACACGTAGCCCCCCTGAGGGCATAAGACTTGGCCTATATGCAAACACGGTTCTAGTCATGTACACTAAAGTTCACGGCACAGGCAGACAGCTTCTCTTATATACGTGCATTTTGTCGGTGTTTATTTACGCGTGTTTCCTATGCATAAATATGTATGTTCGTCTGAGCGCTGTTTGTTGCAGTCTTCAGCGCCTCAGGCTACAATGCCCCAGAGGCGGCTCTTCCTCGGTCGGCAACGAAAACAAGACTGAGCTTGAAATTTCACGGAGTATCTTGTGTTTTGGTTCATAGAGAGAGAAAGAGAGAGAGACAAACAGACAGACAGAGATACAGAGACAGAGATACAGATGCAGAGAGATACACAGAGAGAGACACACAGAGAGATACAGAGATAGATACAGAGAGATACATAAAGAAAGAGAAGGAGAGAGAGAGACAGACAGACAGAGAGAGAGAGAGAGAGAGAGAGAGAGAGAGAGAGAGAGAGACAGAGACAGAGACAGACAGAGAGAAGAGACAGAGACAGAGAGAGAGAGAGACAGACAGACAGACAGACAGAGAGAGAGAGAGAGAGAGATAGAGAGACAGAAGAGAGAGAAACAGACAGAGATACAGAGATACAGAGAGAAAGAGAAGGAAGGAGAGAGAGAGAGAGAGAGGAGAGAGAGAGAGAGAGAGAGAGAGAGAGAGAGAGAGAGAGAGAGAGAGAGAGATGATTGAGAGAGAGAGAGCCCTGATTGTCTGGATGATAAGGATATTTCCTATTTCAACGGTTGCTGCATAGTTGATGTTCAATTCCAAGACGTGCAGCCGTGGAAACTCTCAACGATTTGTTCTCGGCGATTGGTTGGTCTGTCCGGTGGTCGTTAGATTGCTGTTGTCGTCTTTGCGCTTCAGCCGAAAAATCAGCAGTGAATCCAACGCAAGGACTGTGCATTGTAATGTGATGGCTCATTACAGGAATGCTCTATCACTGACCCAGTGGACAGTGGAACGTATACTTTACCTTTTTGAAAGGTTCCTTGGCGCCTTCGTGAGGTTTTGCAAAAGGCGCTATAGAAATAACCAAATGCATGCATACACACATGCATCATGCATACTACCTGCATTCATACATACATATATTTATACGTACACGAGTACACAGCTATAGTTATATTATAGACTACATACATTCATGTATTATAGTAGACCATTGAATCATAATTGTTGTCATCATTATTATCAGGAATTGCCAAGACCTACTTTCTGGACTATTTAATTAGCCACATTGCGGTCTACAACATTACAGTAATCAGCAATTTCTATGAGAATAGACCTACATCACATCACATTAAATTGAAGCTCAATCAACTGCACTATACTTGAACCAGTCGAATATGTTAATATTATGTGAATATGTTACACAGTTTTACACGATGTTTACGATTAGAGGTAGGCCTACCACATAACAACAAACATCACAGATATGTATATATGTGTTTGCGTTCGTTTGATTTCAAGCACTGACAGCTGTATAGGAAGAATGATTTCGACATGCTGTGCATTCACGACTGCAGCTCTGGAGCTAATTGCTATTCTGCGCGCGTTCTACGGAATATTAAGGCGTGAGATTTAATTACTGGATCCAATCCATTCGTGCCAATTGCCACAAAAGTCGAATAGAAAACGCGATTCCCGGGCACGATCATAATTATGACATGATTATTAAATCTTCCCGGTTGCTTGCAACATCAGTGCAAAATGCCCCACCCAGCTTTCCTATCCCTGCTTCTAGCAGAAAGGTCAGAATCAGGTAGCGTGGCCAGGTATTGACCTGCATCAGTAGCTTAGGTCGAAACAGGGTCACCTGTCGTTTCTCATTTCCTGGTTAAGTCCCGCTTTTATGTTGGTTTGTGTTTTAATTTCGAATAAAGAATTGCATATCATCTAAGTTTGGTCGACGAATCATATTTTTAGCTTTGCTTCCCAAATGCTTCTGACCTTAAAAATCGTATGAAATTAACGAATTGGCTTACATGGCAAAATTTCTCTATACTATAATCAGCACCAGGAATAACAAGTCGTCTATAGTGTCTTGTAAGCTAAATGACAAGAAATAGATTTGTGCTGTGCAATATTTTAAACCGCATAGTCTATATGTTCCATATATCATATTTAATTGGATATTGGATATTATTGATTATTTATTTAATTCCTTTCTCATAACGGTAATCTGTCACGTCATCATTGTTGTCACATGATCACAGCGCATGCAGCGTGATCTATGTGAATTGATCAATCATTCATTCAGTCAGTCAGTCAATCAGTCAGTCCATCATTCGGAAGACACGTTCAATTATATTTCATTTCGCTGTATCTTTAAGGACAGTTTATTAAACTGAAGTAATAGCTTAGTAAGGCCCATAAATGGCATAACTTATACATTAGAAATAAATACTCCTATACAAGCAAGCAAACCAGCATATTCAGTTTTACGACCATGGCTTATATCGCACTTTGGTTTACATGACACTCAATCACGCAGCTCTTATTAATTATACATACATTGCATGTAGGCGTTTGCAGTTGAACCTACTTATATCGAGACATTTGGGAGATACATGTATTATCAAGTACCACCTTGTGACGAGTCTGCGCTATTAGTGAGATCCAAAGCTGAATAATAATATTAGTCTTGGTTGATGCATCTCTTCGTATTATCAGAATTCGTTCTATAATGAAGCGTATTATACGCGCGCTTCGTTGTACATTAGCATTTGCCAGGTATAGATCATTTCCAATCTTGGATTACTGTTTGATAAATGGATATCTGCATCAATGCAATGTGTGTAGATTTCTGTCTATGATTAACTAAATGATCTAAATTAAATTTGTTAAATTAAACTGTCTTATGTGAGTTATGTCCAAAGGACTGGTTGTAAATAATTATTAATTTAGCGGTTTAGTGGTTTTTTAGCGACCTGACGACGACGACGACTTACAACGAGAGACTGCTGCTTGTGAATATATTAAGCCTGCATGATTTTCTAATTTTTACATCTTTCATTGACTGTAAAGATCGCAAAAGTAATCTTACCTATTACGAACTGTATAACGTGAAATATAGTTTACGTGTGTGTAAATATGTAAACGTTTTGCTGAGTTGCTGTATAATATTGTTTGCAGAACAGAAGCGATCATGTGATAAGGCTCCATGTAATTGCATTATTGTTGCTAATTTCCTTGATTTATAATTATACGAAGACCTGTTGTTCTGTTATTGCTTCGTTCGGTTAGGCCGAGGTTACTAGAAATAAGGTTGTGCGTCCTTCTATGCTGCTCTTTCGGCCGCCAGATGGACAATCACTATGGCAGCCGGAGGGGTCATGAGACTTGCAAGAACGGGTCATCTGTTAACCTTCCACAGCTGCTCTCTTACAACAACTGGCGTCACTATCTCACCACGCAATTTGCCAGTGGCGCTGGATACATAATGGAACGAAAGATACGCAAGCAGGCCTCGACAAAGGCAGAGACAGACACACAAGCGTGCATTCACGCACACACGCACACAGACGCATACAGACAAAATATCCGTACACACGGAGAGAGATGGAAGGAGACAATGACATAAGACTGTACTGGCAGGGAATGTTTTTTGTTCTGGGAAACAGACGAATCAGTCAGCCACTTCGACAGCGCTGGATTAGGCTGACGTTAACAATGGCTGGCTGTAGTGTGCCTCGCAGCGCCTTACAAACGCCCGCTCTATAGGCCGTAGCATTAATAGGGGGCTCTCTGTGTAAGGGCTACGTCACGTCAGGATACCGTCTACTCTACACTCCCGGCCAAAACGTTCGAATCTACACATTATGTATATATACTGTTTATATAACAGCATTATCAATAAATTTTCAAGGCCATCCAGTGATAGGTACTACGAGGTTTCAATCACCAATCAATCAGTCAGTCAGTTAATCAATCAATCAGTCAGTCAGTCAAGTCTCAGTCAGTCAGTCAGTCAATCAATCAGTCAATCAATCAGTCAATCAGTCAATCAGTCAGTCAGTCAGTCAGTCAGTCAATCAGTCAGTCAGTCAATCAATCAATCAATCAATCAATCAGTCAGTCAGTCAATTGGTCAATTAATTAGTCAAGTCAATCAGTCAGTCAGTCAATCAATTAATCAGTCAATCGATCAATCGATCAATCAGTCAGTCAGTCGATCATCAGTCAGTCAGTCAGTCAGTCAATTAATCACCATGCAATCAATTCACCATTCTTCTTTTCTAGTACGCATATTATTACTTTAAAATTCTATTGAGTAAGACACAACAAATGATCGTCTGATTATAACTATAATACAACACGGGGTCAACTCGGTAGCACGCTGGGTTTGTAATCCATCGATTGCGGGTTCAATTCTGCTCAGCAGATTCCATGTAACAATTCTGGATAAGACTTAGTGTCCGCGCCAATTTGTCTCTCGTCTCCCATTCAGATTTATCTGACCTTGCGCGAAGAATAACTGCGATCAATAGAATAAACAAAATAAATAATAAATAAAATATTTTAGCAGTTTAATCTGAAGACAGTGAAGAGTATAATTTTCCAACAGGATGTGAAGCGGTGATTCAGAAGGACAAGCAGATCGTAAACGAGACAGAAAAGGATAAAGATGATAGAGGCAGACGGATATATGACTGACTGACTGACTATATAGTGACCGAACAAGCAAAAATACAGAAAAGTCAGTCAGGCAATCAGGTATATAGCCCGACAGACAGACAGCATATAGACAGATAAGTAAGCAAACACACAGCATTAAAGTTATATTATATATTACAGTTATATATATATATATATATATATATATATATATATATATGCTATACAGTATAGGCATATATATATATAGTTTCGTGCGCGTGTCTAGTAAGTTATATTTGTAAAACGAATACATCATACTTCAGTTGAGAATAGACAGGTAGACACACTGTCCAGTAACTGTAGCAACAGACAGAACGACATTTCGAAGAGGCCACTCAGAGAAATGACCAAACCGTCTCGATGGATGGTTGACCGAAGCACTTGAAACGAGTAACAACATCTGCTGGACAATTTCACCATTCACAGCGGATCACATGTGGCGGCGATATATAAATTAACAAATACAATACAATACAATACATGGGAAACAACGTCGACTCCAATTATTATACCCAGAAGATGAACTGGACTTAGCGAATTAATGCTCTTCTCTGAGACAGGGTTCTATTGAAAACCTTCCATAAATGCAAATGTAAATATTATGTTTCTATAGCGACCGTATATGGCCTCGACCTTGCTTATTTCACGATGAATTTAATCGTAATCGTAATCTCCAAACTTCTAGAGCGCCACTCGATAGCTAAGCGCAGGACACTAGCTTATTCACGAGCGCTGCATCGACTCAGAGGGTTTGTCCAAAGGGTAGTCCGAAGGAGGTCCGAGCCCGGTTTCCTGCAGAGGGTCAGAGGGGGCAGGGTATAGATGCTAAGGAGGGTGTAGTTTATGTCGAGAATTGGAAGGTGAGTCTGGGTAGGAGTTCTGAAAGAGGTGAGACTTTAGTTTCGAATGGAAAGCCCGTAGGGGTGATGGATAGAGGAGCCTGAGGAAGGTGATGGTGGGTGATTGGTAATGATGGTGGAGGAACCGAAAAGTGCGGTTCCTCCACACCAATCACTAATTATAGGGCTAGCTCCACAGTACCGCCAGTTAGGGTCTCCGTGTAGGCTACAAGCCGTGCCAGCCAAACTCCGCCACTGCTCGCACTCTGGCAGTGCCAGTCCCAAGCCTGATGAAAGGAAGAGGGCGACGCCAATAATCTTTGCTATGACAACAGTGTCGCTAAACAGTAACTAGCCGTGCTAGCCTGAGATTCAAATCTCGGAAATGAGCCACTAAATCGGGAAGCGAACCGACATCCTTCCTCACAGAGGCACATGTAACGTAAGCTATAATCAATTTAGTTGGACCAGTACGGAGAGGCAGGCAGAGTAGGGCCAGACTATAGTGTTTACGAACTTACAGTGAACTGACGTATAGACTCCGTTTCTGTAAACCTACTTTATGCTGTGAGACTGAAATAGGGTGTCCTGCAATTGGCCTCTGGAATGTATACGTTCGAGGCTCAGAGTCGCTTCATGCATGCATACATACTAACATGCATGCATACAAGCATATATAAAGGGCAGCACACGCTTAAATGTATACATGTATTCATGTAAACGTACACAAGCACATTCACGCATACTTGTGCACGTGTGAATATGCACACATGCAAAGCATTGCATGCATGTGTTATATGCACGCATTGACCGCTGAAGAAGTCGCGCTGAATTTAGTCTGCAGCTTAGTCTGAAGTTTAGTCTTACTGTAGACTATAGTGATGGTGCTTTTAGAGCATCGGAAGAGTCGTGTACTGGCGAGCGTTCGCAGACGCGTAGATACTGCCGATGACAGGCGCAACCAATTTGTTTTCATATTGTTAAATGCCTTTGTTTTCTTCCTTCTTATCTCTGCTTTTCCAGATTCCGTTCAATCGTCCAAGTGCCTGTTTAGTTTCGCATCGACGTCATCTGTTTTTTTACTATCGTCACCAGGTGTTAGTAGCTCTCGTATTCTCCTAATGGTATGCCTGCTAAGACTAGGCACTACAGCGTTACTGATGTGAATAAAATGGTTGAAGCGCTCATATATAGCGACACGGTATGAGCTATTCGGTAGCTGCTTGGTTTATAATCTAACGACTGAAGGCTCGAGAATACTGAGCGAACTCCCTCTAACAGTCTTCACAAGTTGTCTTTTTCGCCAAGAAATTTCTGCAATGAATTAGTTTTCAGGAGACCCTTTTTTAGTCTCACAGCAAGAAGTATAGGTCTACAGAAAAGGTGTTTACATTAATTTGAACTCCGCCACTGTTCGGTGTTTGACAGTGCCAGTCCCAAGCCTGGATAAAGGAGGAGGGCGACGCTAAAGGTCTTTGTTATCACACAGTGTCGTTAAACTGAAACTACTACTTATATTAATTTGTTTGACTATAGCGTCGTAGCTTCGGATTAGTGTTTGTTGCTATCAAGAATTACTGGAAGAGTGTGAATGTGACTCTGGCTGTTAACAGTAGTGTATTCTTTTCTCGATTTCACGTTTACGCTCTTTTAACCGTTCGCCTCTCTCTGTCTCTCTGTCTCTGTCTCTCTGTCTCTCTGACTCGCTCTCTGGCTGTCTGTCTCTTTCTCTTTCCTTCTCTCTCTCCCTGTCTCTTTCAGCCCCTGTCTCTGTCTGTCTGTGTGTCTCTTTGTGTCTTTATCTCTGTCTCTTTCAGCAGGTATACTTGCCTTTCTCTGCTCTCATCTCACTGTCTCTCGGTCTGTCTGTTTGTCCGTTTCTCTCTCTCCTCCTCTGTCTCTGTCTGCCTCTGTCCCTGTCTCTCTCACACGTATACAATGCTCCTGTGACTCATACTTATACTGACCCAAATAGTCATCGTTGCTTTACAACAAAAAAACTATTACACCTCTTAAGTTTGAAGGTTATACCACTAGCACTTTGCCTCAAAATATAGGCCTAAGAAAACTACTATGGCTATAATTAGATTGCAGCTCTGCTCCTATCTAACGGTATACTATGGATTCAGTGGATCATATCTGGAAAGCAGTTGAACGCAATCTAATCAGGAACTCCTGTAAGTCTCTGACGTAATGGAGTATAGGCATAAATCGAAGAACGTTTCAAAGCGAATTCACATATTCAGAAATCATAGTTCTTGGTACAGATCCTCATGCCGAGATCCACGGAGCCCAAAGCAAGGATCGGAAGATAAGAAATGCAGATCCGAATAAGACGGGATCGAGACTCCGCCCTTTAGACGGTGCCTGTGTAGGAACCTTGAACTTCTCTCACTTAGGCTACAATTGCTCAGAGTCGTAGATTGGTGCTTGGTCATTCGATAGTGGCGCTTAATAAATGTGCGATAATAATAATAATAATAATAATAATAATAATAATAATAATAATAATAATAATAATAATAATAATAATAATAATAATAGTAATAGTAGTAGTAGTAGTAGTAGTAGTAGTAGTAGTAGTAGTAGTAGTAGTAGTAGTAGTAGTAGTAGTAGTAGTAGTAGTAGTAGTAGTAGTAGTAGTAGTAGTAGTAGTAGTAGTAGTAGTAGTAGTAGTAGTAGTAGTAGTAGTAGTAGTAGTAGTAGTAGTAGCAGTAGCAGTAGCAGTAGCAGTAGCAGTAGCAGTAGCAGTAGCAGTAGCAGTAGCAGTAGCAGTAGCAGTAGCAGTAGCAGTAGCAGCAGCAGCAGCAGCAGCAGCAGCAGCAGCAGCAGCAGTAGCAGCAGCAGCAGCAGCAGCAGCAGCAGCAGCAGCAGCAGCAGCAGTAGCAGTAGAAGTAGAAGTATCAATATGTACATTCACGCACTTATACACATACATGCATACATGCATACATACATACTTACTTACATACATACCATATCACTCATTACTGTTCTTGATCTATATAAATGACTTACCTCAGATTGCTGATAAAACTGATTTCATACTATTTGCTGATGACAGCAATGTCTTTTTTACTGATAAATCAATAGATGTATTGCAGCAGAAAGTAAATAAGGAACTTGAAGTAATATCAAACTGGTTTAAAGCCAATAAACTTTCACTCAATCTGGACAAGACATGTTATATACTGTTCCGTGGTCACCGTAAACCAGCTCCCCAACAAGCAATGGAAATTATGATAGATAACAGGGAAATAGTGCAAACTGAATGCACCAAATTTCTTGGTGTTTATGTAGATCGGCATCTGCAATGGAATGAGCATATCACACATGTATCAAAGAAATTAGCAAAAATATAAGTGTTCTATCACGAATTAAGCATTATCTGACTAAACCTGTTCTGCGACAGTTATACTACACGCTGTTTTTCCTTACTTATCATACTGTAATATCTGCTGGGGCTCAAACTACTCCTCTAGATTAAAACGCCTTGAGACTCTCCATAAACGTGCCATACGTGTGACTTGCTTACTGGGATGGTCCGATAGCACAAAATTAATATTTAAAGAGCACAATATTCTAAAATTGAATGATATTACAAAATATCAAATTGGACTATTCATGTACTGTTATCATTATAGGCTTCTTCCATCACTGTTTGATAAATATTTCCTTAAAGGTGTAGCTATCCATGGACATGATACTAGAGCATCATGTAAATATCGAACCCCAGGGGCACGAACCAGGACTAAGCAGTTCTCAATTAAATGCTCAGGTCCACCACTTTGGGATTCTCTTCCTCCAAATTTAATAAATATATTACACATGGCTCAATTTAAAGCTCAATTGAAACATTATCTGTTGAACACATAAAAAGAATATGACTCGATAGATTGTATCTGTAGTTAAGATTGTTTAAGATGTACAACTGTGAACATTATAATCTGTTTTGTTTTTGATTTGTTTGTTTGTTTTAAATCTTGTACTGCAATGTTTTTTTAAATTATTTTATTTAGTTGTTTGGCTATGATTTAGCCCTAACATTGTTATTTAAGTTGAGTTTTCTATAGGTATATGATCATAAAAATCGTCTTGCCATCAGTAAATGTAATGTGGAAAAGGGGCAGCCCTGCAATAGCGGATTATTTTATCCTTTAGGGCTGTCCTGTTGACAGCATCAGCAGATTAACTCTCTTTTTTTAAATGACTGATTGTTAATTAATTGTGCTGTTGTTGATTCAATAAACGGCTTTGATTGATTGATTGATTGAAATACACACATACATACATAAATCCATAGTTTTTATACATACATACAATGTCATACATACGTTTATATGTGCACACTTGCGTATGTACCCTCTCCAAATATATGCGCTTAGCCTAACACTCAGCAGGTAAAAGCATTGCATACATATTTTCGGCACACAATTGATATTCTGTTTAGCATTTAGGGACAGCTACTCAACCTACAAAAGACCACAATTCCCCCTCCCGCCAGACCAATTTATGGCCGCTGACGTAAAAGTGTCTGGCTCTATTATAAGTCTTGCATGTTGGACACCAAAGAATTCATGATAATCGATCAGTATCTAGTTTCAAGAGCAGGGCCGTATCAAGCTATTAGTGCGCCCTGTTCCAAGCTTAAATCTAGCGCCCCACTCCACCCCTCAAAGGTCAACTTAACCAATAAGTCAACAATGACCAAATTTATTATCTCAAATACTATATTAAACTTTGTCGTTTCTTGTATATACACTTTTATTTGTTATAATTTCATTTTATTACATATATTTTATTTTTGATGAATATTTCATATTTCAATACAAAGTAATTAGTTTAGTAATTAAGTCATTCCGTCTCAAAATTTGCGCCCCTCTCTACTGTTCAAGAGCACAATATCAACATGGTATATGATTTGTAAATTGTAATATATGGCGCAGGAGACCATGTTCTGCTGTGTTCTGGCAATTCTTGCGTATTAAATTTTAGAAGGTATGGAAGCTGTTAACTTGTCTGTTAGTTTACTAACTGGTTAGAAAGATCACTGAAGCTTTTGCTCATCTATAAACAGACATGAGTATGCCTACCAGTCATCTTGCTTTATTTACATAGAACACCCTTCGTTGTCTAGGGACCACCATTTGTAGGTCTTCTTCCCTTGACGGGCAATTCAAGTGTTCGCTCGATGTTGTTACTGGTGCGACTGGGATGTGATACTAACACAACGGATCTTTGTTCGCTGCTGCTAGCTCCAAGTATACGTAGTATGAGCAGACAAATCGTAAGGCGGGGAAGGTTTATGATGCGCCCGAGAGAGAGAGAGAGAGAGAGAGAGAGAGAGAGAGAGAGACAGACAGACAGACAGACAGACAGACAGACAGAGACAGACAGACAGACACAGACAGAGACAGAGAGACAGAGACAGAGAGAGAGACAGAGAGAGACAGAGACAGAGAGAGACAGAGAGAGAGACAGAGAGACAGAGAGACAGAGAGAGAGAGAGAGAGAGAGAGAGAGAGAGAGAGAGAGAGAGAGAGAGAGAGAGAGAGAGAGAGAGAGAGACAGAGACAGAGACAGAGACAGAGACAGAGACAGAGAGACAGACAGAGACAGAGAGACAGAGAGACAGAGAGACAGAGAGAGTGGAGTAGCAGATTCAATTAGAGCCAAGAGGTAGCGACGCTTTTGGTAGAACGATTGATTTAGAAGTGAAATGATCTGTGACGCACGTTATACGTTGCCGGTCGAAATCACTTGAAAGCATACTGGCTCAATGTAAATAACAAATAAGCGGAAATGCAATTGTACTTGTTATTAGTAGCTTCTATCGATCCTGTGTCTAATGCATAGGGCATCAACCGATGGCACCCCATAACCAAGCCGTAATCAAGCCATTATGCAGAATGGCATTATAATGACAGAGAGGCAGCCTTTGGTGGCTAAGCATTTCAGAAAGTACGTGGGTCGTAAGTTTTACGTTGAGAACGAAATTACATAAGCGACTTAGCAGAACGGAAAGATACAGGGAGAAGAAAGGAGAGATACAGGGAGAAGAAGGAGAGATTCAGGTAGAAGAAAGGAGGGATACATGGGGAAGAAAAGATTAATATATATACAGGAGAAGAAATTAGGGATACCAGGATAAGAAATGAGAGACACAGTGAGAGGAAGGAGAGATACAGGGAGGATGGTTTTGGGATACACTCAGAAGAAAGGAGAGATACAGGAACAGAGTTTCGAAATCTATAGTATAACCGTAATTCTATAGCGACCGGTAGGCTCGTTCGCCAAGAATA
This sequence comes from Aporrectodea caliginosa, assembly GCA_020284085.1. Taxonomy (NCBI): domain Eukaryota; kingdom Metazoa; phylum Annelida; class Clitellata; order Crassiclitellata; family Lumbricidae; genus Aporrectodea; species Aporrectodea caliginosa. Next base: position 215,459 of record JACEVL010000427.1, on the reverse strand, counting down.
GTACAAATTTGATATAGCCTACATGTATGACCAGAGAATAATAACGAGATAACCTGGCCGAATAAGGTTAAGTAATACTTCATCGATGTATAAGAAAACTCATATTTTCAGATATGTCATCTGTTACAATTATTACAATTAGGCTATTACATTTATTACACCTTCTGCATACCGCTCATTTCAGCAGAGGCCTAAGTTTCTGTGAATAATGGTTCATCGACTGATAGAGATTTCGGATGAAGCTCAAATCAGGCTATGATAGACTGAACCAGTTTTCGGAGAACATTTTCTTACGTCTTATCTGCAATACAAATGTACACTGGAACCTCCATATAGCATGCGCCAGTATAACGCGATTTCAAGTACAAGATGGGATGATTAAGTAGGTCTACAGTACAGCTTCATATGGGGCACCGAGATTTGATCCTGGAACGCAGTGGCTAACAAGCGTAAAATCATTATCTGCTATTTCAGCAGATCTGGATATTAAATTGTTCGTAGTGGATCCGTTCACGCCCCGGGCGTTAGCGGAACCCCAGTACTACATTCCCGCCCGTCGCGTTATTAGCCAAAGCATGTCACGTGAACTTGCTTACTTCCCTTGGAATTTGAAATGGCGGACACCTTGAGGGTCGGTTACGGTCAGGTTATGCGTCGTGAGGGTCGGTTATGGTAAGATTATGCGTGTTGAGGGTCGGTTAGAGTCAGGTTAGGCGTCGTGAGGGTCGGTTATGGTAAGATTATGCGTGTTGAGGGTCGGTTAGAGTCAGGTTAGGCGTCGTGAGGGTCGGTTATGGTAAGATTATGCGTGTTGAGGGTCGGTTAGAGTCAGGTTAGGCGTCGTGAGGGTCGGTTATGGTCAGGATTAGGGGTTAGTGTCGTCATTAGAAAACATATGTATGGTGAACAACCTTCCACCGCAATCGGGAATGTTTATCGGTCGAACCTTTCACGTCCACAAAATCATGTGACATGCATTGACCAATATATCGTAGCGGGCGTGATTCTAGTCCCAGGTATTAGGATCACGTCGGGCGTGACTGTATCCAGGACTTAATTTGTTTGGTCGTATAAATTGTAGCGTGACAACAGCAATATAATTTATTCGCTTAACCAAATCACAGTTCATTGTCTATTCCCATGGTACATTTGCTAATGGAGTAATAAAGGCTATACTTACTTACTTACTAGTTTGTATACATAGGTATATTTTCAGTAGTGCCATTTTGACGATCCTTATTAATCACTCATCGATATAATCATATAACTGTTAATTCTTCGAAGGGTAGTATTCAGTGCAGCTTGCTTTTTCAAATCAAGAAAATGCGGTATTAGATTGTTTTATGATTATTACTTTATTTGTGTACGCTGTATTATTATTGTATTACTATTTTATTATTATTATTATTTATTTATTTATTTCAAACATTTTTTTAAAACGTCTGGAACGGCACCTATTCGTCGTTGAGATCCAGTGTTGTATTATTATTTTTATTATTATTGTTATTATTATTATTATTATTATTATTATTATTATTATTATTATTATTATTATTATTATTATTATTATTATTATTATTATTATTATTATTATTATTATTATCATTGGTATTATTAATATTATTTTGTATTTATTAAGCGCCACAATCTAATGATCAAAGCATCAATCATCAATCAATGGTGCTGAGCAACAGCGAGTGAAGGACTTGCTCAAGGTCTCTGCATAGACACAGGGGAGGATCGAACCCATGCACTCCCCGTTACAAAGTCGGCACTCTAACCAATCGGCTAGCATACTTGTTAGCATACTTGTTAGCATACTTGTTAGCATACTTGTCAAGTATACTTGTAAAGAATACTTGCTAAGCATGCTTGATACGTCTACAGACTGACTACTATTCCTCTCAGCAACAAAAAGCGGGACGTTTGGAGAAGGGAAGGGCTATTCGTCGGGACACACGATGAAGTCGTACAATTCTCCGTCTGGCGTTGGGTGGGAAAAGTCGAGGGCCCTTGTCGACATCGAGGGCGGGAGATGGCAGAAGATGCGCACTACACCCTCCGGTTACCATACCAACAGCCACGGACTAGGGGCGCCAAGGACACCAGCTGCTGAAACAAGGCAGATCGCCGCCGCCGCATCAGATGGGCAACACGATCTACGACTGCTGTAAGGCAAATCGCTTGAATCAGTCGTACTACTACTTCTTATCTGACTTACAGCGTACACAAACAATGTACACTGAAACATTTGCATAGCACGCTTAGGTATAACGCGATCTCTAGTACTATAAATAAATAAATAAATAAACGGTCAGATTCTAAACCCAATATCCTTCGTCTTAAGATTACGGTCTCATTTACAAGAACTTTAACAGAAACATCGTATGTATGTATGTATGCATGTATATGTATGCATATATATATATATACATATATATATATATATATATATATACCGACAAATAAACAGACAAATAAACCTGCAGGCAGACAGGCAGACAGAGAGACAGGCAGGCAGATAGAAAGATAGACAGGGAGCTGAAGTTTTCTGTTATCACGGCGTTGTTTCCAGTCCGTTAACCCTCCAAATACCACAGACGATAGGTTTCTGCAGACCTTCAAGGTCACTGGGTGCACGAGTTGCGCCGGACCTCGTAGAAACTTCTCTCTAAGCTCCTACGACAATGCACACTAATGGAACCTACGCTGATAGTGACCACCAGCGCAACATTAGCTCTGACCTAACCCACAGATAACAATAGCTTCGAACCGTTGACCCCCCTGCCCCAAAGTTACCCTTATCAGTGGCAAAACATCCACTTATTGAGGCAATGTGAATAAATATGATTTATGTGGAGCCACACCTCCACGACGACGCTTTCCATCATTGTATACCGTCCAGTCGCGTGTTTGCACTGGGTAGGATAAGATGCGTCCGTCGTTATCGAGTGATTCCTTGAAAGCGATTTGCTAGTGCACTCCATACATTGACCAGGCATCGCCTGAGGCCTCATTATATATCGAAACTTTGACTCTTCTTTGACCTGTGCTCGGCGACGTGCGATAGTCCGCGCTGCAGATGCCGCCTGTTCGTAATATATCTACGGGATATAGATCTACCAGATTGCTACTTCAGAAGGAAGAGGAGGAGGAGGAAGAGGAGGAGGAGCAGGAGGAAGAGGAGAAAGAAGAAGAGGAGGAGGAGGAGGAAAAGAGGAGGAGGAAGAGGAGGAGGAAGGAGAGGAGGAGGGGAAGAAGACGAGGAGGAGGAGGAAGGAGAGGAGGAGGAAGAAGAGGAGGAGAAGGAAGAAGAGGAGGAAGAAGAAGAGGAGGATGAAGAAGAAGAGGAGGAGGAAGAAGAGGAGGAGGAATGAGAGGAGGAGGAAGAAGAAGAGGAGGAGGAAGAAGAAGAGGAGGAGGAAGAAGAAGAAGAGGAGGAGGAAGAAGAGGAGGAGGAATGAGAGGAGGAGGAAGAAGAAGAGGAGGAGGAGGAAGGAGAGGAGGAAGAAGAAGAAGAGGGAGGAGGAGAGTAGATCTGCCTGATTGTTCCTGAGGACCAAGAGGACGAAGAGGATAAAGAGGTGGAGGTGGAGGAGGAAGAAGTGGAAGAGGAGGAGGAGGAAGGAGATCTATACCTGGTGGCTCCTTTAGTTGCTCCAGTAGTCTGATTGGCGGAGGAGGAGGAGAAAAGGAGAAGAAGAAGAAACTATTGTATCGATAGGATTACTGGAGGGTATTCTGGATGTGGAGGGGTGGATGAGACGTTCGCTTACAAAGTCTGGTATAACTGGACGATTAAAAGCAATGTGGCCATGGAAATTTAATGACTGGCTGGTTAATCTACTCGTCAGAGCATAGCGACTTCATCAATCGCCCGAGAGTTATTTCTGAATATGTCTATAAACATCGCAAAGCATGTGAGAATGTTGGCTACATCGGCTGGTGCTGATTATAGCCAGATACTTTATGTCTGAGCCACTCTCCAGCTATGTCTGTAATTAGCAGCCACTGCTGTAAAAACGGGACTTGAAATTCTGCCTCCAGAATCCAGATAGCAGCAGCCACGAGGATGATAATCATCATAGTGGGGTTAGTGGTGATGTTAGTGATGCTTTTAGTGTAATGCTAGTGGTGATGTTAGTGGTGATGTTAGTGCAATGTTAGTGGTAATGTCTGTGATGATATTAGTGATGGTATTAGTGGTGATGTTAGTGGTGATGTTAGTGGTGATGTTAGTGGTGATGTTAGTGGTGATGTTAGTGGTGATGTTAGTGGTGATGTTAGTGGTGATGTTAGTGGTGATGTTAGTGGTGATGTTAGTCATGATGTTAGAGATGATGTTAGTCATGATGTTAGGGGTGATGTTAGTGGTAATTTTAATGGTGATGTTAATGGTGATAATAGTGGTTATAATAGTGACGATGTTAGTGGTAACTCGGTTAGCGCTAACCGGAGACCTGCAGGTTGCATAGAGCATGACGAAAACATCCGCTCTGCCGATGCATCAACCGAATGCAATGCACAGCTGCGTCGACGATAAATATCGGAACGACTGCAGCTGATAAACACGTTCATCGGCAGAGCACAAATAAGCAGTTAATGGTCCATAGCGTATGCTAGTAGCAAAGCAAATAGCAGTCAGCAGCAGCAGGGAAAACAACTATAGATCGATATAGGCCGACCAGAGAGAGACAGCCAATATACAATTACTAAGTAGATATCTCCGTGGCTCTGACAATCAGCGTGCTTTATTGTTGAGTAAACGATGGTTGTGCGTAAAATATGTAATGCTAAAAGAACAAGTTTGCAACTGAAAAACAAAGAAATGTAATAATAATAATAATAATAATAATAATAATAATAATAATAATAATAATAATAATAATAATAATAAATAATATCTTTTCTTTAATTAAGCGCCTGACAAACGCACTGCGCTGTATATTTACATGTTATGCAATTGAAACAATCTTAACTACTAACAGAACAGACAGCCTGCAATACACGGCGCTAATAGCAGCCTACAAAGCATGTCCGCCCTATACGGATTAAATTGATAAAATTAATAAATAAATAACAAGCAGGAACTTGATCGGTGTTTCAAAGTCGCCATATCTCTGAATAGCATATATGCAAAGGTGTCAGCCGGCGTTGTTTATTTTTGGCAGGTATTATTATTATGCATTTATTAGGCGCTACTGTATAAGGACCGAGCACCAATCGATGACGCCGTGCAATCGTGAGTGAAGGGCTTGATCAAAGTCCCGTGTGGCATCTTCGATTTCACATAATCATATTGAAGCTCCTGCAGCCTACCCTGCATTGTGCGCCCTAAGTCGAAAATAAACTTAAACCGAATGAAACAAAATGGAACAGAATCCAGTCAATTGGATAGAATCAGTAGGAATTGAGTCTCTATGGAAATGGCGCTATATAAATTTGCAATAACAATTACGATTAGGAGACGTGAACCGAATAAAGCATTCAGAGTTTCAGACTGGTCCAGAACTGCAGTTGAATAACAGATGCTGGGCTTCATTGAAAACAACAAATGGCTGTTGATTGGTCCAGAAGAGCGTTGTCCATTAATCCTCGTTTCGATGTATCAGTCATAATTACAGTGGTCGCTTAAAACGTCCCTCTCCATACAGCGGATGTTTGTGCCTATAGGTTTCGTGCGCCAACGGCTAACTACGTTCAAATCCCGACGCTGGGAGCGGTTCCTCTTCTGTTCTCTTATAATGTCTTTCGGAACTTATTGCTCAACGTGTAACATGCATAATGCAGGACTGAATAATTGCATGCAGCCGGAGGCTCTGCGCGTTTCGCGCCGATGTCACTGCGCAGACGCATATATGACCACGTGACTAGAACTTAATATGACGTCAACGATGTCCTTGTAATGTAGCGTAATGTAGCCTACTATGCCAGAACATGATAATGCTTGCGTAGTCTTTGTAATGTAACGTAGCGAAATGTACGAAAGACATTCGCGTAGAGCTACAAAACTAGCTACACACGAATGTCTTTCTTACGTTCCTTGAAGAGCTGCTTGTCCGCTTTCTAAGTTATATACACGGATGCAAATTATGAAGAACAGCGAATGTGTTGAGTTGAATCACATCGAACAGTACATATACATCATACAACTATTAGTTAAATGTAGGACCTCGTAACAATGAACTTGCGCGTAGACTCGTCTATGCTCTTATGTTAGCCATAAATCAATCAATCAATCAATCAATCAATCAAAAACTTGATTTAGCGCCACTTCAAGTTATCTACTCAGAAGCGGTCCCAGCCCAACCACGGCTGAAAAGAATTGTTTTCAGAGAGGTATAAAATGCAGGTGAAGAGTTCCTAGGTAGGAGACGGAGCTCTAGAGGGAAGCCCATTCCAGATACTCGGTCCCACAACCGAGAAGGCCCGATGTTGCATTATAGAAGTGAGTGCAAGTGGGACACTCAGGTCACAGCGGACTGCAGAGCGAAGGGGTCGGCGGCCAATATTGGCAGAAATAGAGCGACATAGCTCCTGCAGATATACTTGTGTTTACGCTTGTTGCTGGATAGCTTAACAACGTCTACTAAGAAACTCTCGAAGGACTGAAGGAAGGCGACTCCACGATACACTCTCAAGGCGCTCACGTTTACTGTTCTTCGTTTATCCGACCTAACAGGTGTCCACTTGGGCCGAGCGTAACAACCTGCGGCTGAACACAACCAAATCCAAGGAAATGATAATAAAGCGACAAGGAGCTGAGGCACATCCACCAAGGCTTGAGGGAGTGTTACGAGTAGGAACAATGCGGGTACTCGGCGTAACTTAAGTGTGGGATCCCATGTTGATGAGGTTCTGGGAGCTTGTGTACGTTCACTGTATGCCCTGCGGTTCCTACGAGCAAACGGCCTGCATGCCCCCGGCAACTGTGCATGCAGTGACCGAGGCAACAACAGTGGCAAGACTCCTACACGTCGCCCCAGCCTGGTATACTTGGGGCTTTACATCAGCAATCGATCTACAGAGACTTGAGAGACGGCTCACCAGAACTCAGTACATGGGTTACCTGTCGGCAGGCGCTGCATCAGTTGCTACACGAGTCGATTTGGCAGAGGACAGGTTGCTCAAGGCGGTATACAGTTTGGAACGATACACACATCCTTCAAGGTCTTTTTCCGTCAAAGAATAGTCGGCGACACGGCTTTAGAGCACGAATGCACAACCTTGATCCTCCGTGCAAAGATAGGAACTTTGTCTCAAGGGTCCTTTTCAAACATATTGACCGAGTCCCAAAAGCTAACGATTAACCAACATTGATTACTCCCTCCATCTGTCACAGTATATATATATATATATATATATATATATATATATATAATTATATATATGTATATATATATAATTTTATATATATATATAGTAGGCCTACTCTGGTTTAATGTCCTAGGTTGCGGTGTGTCAACCTGTTTTGCGGCCGAATATACGTTTAGAACTTAGTACTATACTTAGTAGCCTACTTACTTTGTACTTACTTAGTAACTTAGTACTTAGTTCTTCCAGTACAGGTCTGCACATCGGGCAACGCAGCTTCTCCATTCGCCTGTTTTCATCGCCACTCCTTTGGCTTCGTCCCACGCCTTCAGTGTTTCCTTTTTAACGACTAGCTGTAACTGGTAACAAAGACCATTAGCGTCGCCCTCCTCCTTTATCCAGGCTTGGGACTGGCACCGTCAGAAAGCAAACAGTGGCGGGGTTCCTACTAGGGGTCTGCGGGTATACCCGTACCCGCGGGTTTACCCGTACCCGACCCGTACCCGCGGGTCGGGTACGGGTCGGGTACGCATTTCACGGGTCGGGTCGGGTACGGGTAGGGTCATCACGGGTACGGGTATACCCGCTTTTACCCGTACCGACGTGAAGTTTTGGGGTTACAATGTCACCATTACGTATTATAGAGAATGTAGGCGCACAATGGACCTGACCGGGTTTGCAACGTACTATTAACAGTTACTTAGTGCTCTAGCCTCTAGGTGACAGTATATAGACCACAGAGATAAAAAAAATGTACAATACAATTGAGACAGCACAACAATTGCATGCAACAGGTTGCCTATTGTTACTACTACTACAACAACAGTTACTGCTGCTGCTGCTGCTGTTGTTGTTGCTGCTGCTACTACAGCTACTACTACTACTGCTGCTGCTGCTGCTGCTGCTGCTGCTATACTACTACTGCTACTGCTAGCTTTGCTGCTGCTGCTGCTACTACTACTACTACTACTACTACTACTACTACTACTTACTACTACTACTACTATAATCATCATCTTAGCAGCCTATTTATTATTATAACTACATGCTGAGTTGTAAGCCTATTGGCCTGGAAGGGACAGGGACTATGGGAAGGAGTGCCAATTACGTGACGGGTACTGTACGGGTACGGGTATACCCGCGGGTACATCGGGTAGTAATTTTGAGTACTCTACGGGTACGGGTAACGGTTCTGTGCTACGGGTACGGGTCGGGTAGCAAAAATGCTCTACCCGCAGACCTCTAGTCCCACGCCTTCATTTATAGTAAACGGAACGAGTAAATATTACAAATTTTGGTGACTTGTTAATCTGCTGTAATAAAAATTGAACATTTGTTTGCTGCATAAAACTTAAGTGATTCCAGGTTAGCCCATAAATAACTGAACGAATAAATGGACACATTTTATTATGATCCTCTGCTTAACAACAAGTCCGCCAGGTATATTTTTGCCATGGGGCGAAATAAGGTCTAGGAAGCCGTGACAGCTGGATACACTGATGACTGATAAGTATTAGACGTAAGAACACGATACAACGCCCCAGTAACCATCCGATCGTACGGGAGTGTTTTCATAAGTGAAAGATACTCAACGCGTTTGCCTGTGTAATGGGCGAAGGAGTTCTGATTACCGTGTTGGCGAAATAGTTTGATGTCTTCGATGAACGCCCCGCTCGTGTTTCGTTCGCTGCCTGCGATTCGGCGGATTAGCGCACAGACAAAGTCCCATAAATCATTTCGAGCGGGTATCGCAACACTGTGCATGGTTGATAGAAGGATGGGTTGTGTGATCCTCTGCTTTCTGTTGGCACGCTGACCTTTCAGAGAGTTGTTATTCGTTAATGGTTATCTGTTTTTTCGTTGTGAAAAACTTAGAGGGCGAAGAATTTGACGAATTTGCACCCATTTAGGTAATGCATTTGAAGTAATATAAATAGATTACGGATATAAAAAGTGCAAAGATACTTCACGTAGTGATTTGTAAGCTGTTCCTAATTCAGGAAAACTTAGTAGTAATAGTAGTAGTAGTAGTAGTAGTAATAGTAGTAGTAGTAATAGTAGTAGTAGTAGTAGTAGTAGTAGTAGTAGCAGCAGCAGCAGCAGCAGCAGCAGCAGCAGCAGCAGCAGCAGTAGCAGTAGTAGTAGTATAGCGAGCTTTCCTGTTACGCTGATATGTGGTGCGCCACTACTGACTCATTTCCATTCGGTAGGCGGCGCTGCTAAAAGAGGGAGAAGGTATGAGAGGGGAGGGGAATACTAGAGCCGTCTATAGCACGGTACGGTGGGCCATTCGGTAACGGTTTGGGTCTGCAATACGACAACTGCGTGAATGAACACCGTGCAATGACTTCGACTTCTGAACGATACTAACTCTGCTTTACTTGTTCGCGAAAACTTGTCTCGTGCCTCAGATCAACAGTTTCTGACCTTTCATGCTTAATAAATAAATAAATAAATTTATAAATAGACAGAAAATAAATGACTAAACTGTTTTTTCGTTATCGTCTACCAATATACTCTTCAATTTTCGACGCGTCGACCTTTCATGACTTAAAATTGACGGGTGGATAGAAAGTGTCCCAGAACTTTACCTATTTCTCTGCTTGTGTTTACAGTTGAAGATGTAAACTGTAGGATAAGATGACTCCGTCGTTAACGTGACAGAGCCATTTAAAGTGCACTCCATACACTGACCGGGCATTGCCTGTGTTGTCCTCGATGTATCGAAACCTTGACTCTTGTTGGACCTGTCTTCTGTGTGTCTTTTTAATGATCTCATAACCACGTTGCGTCTCAGCACGAGTGATATATGATCACTCGAAGACACACGTCGACGTCACTACAGTAAAGATCTCATCCTTTAGATTCAAGCGTATCTTCGATATTTAATTATGTAAGTCTCCTATCTAGGTCACCGTAAAGATCTCGTTCTTGATATTCAAGCGGATTTTGGTATTTAATCACTAAACACTCTAAATCTAAGTCATTATAGAAGATCCCATCCTTTATACTGAAGTGGAGCTGTGATATTTAATCACTACTACGCGAAGGTTTTCGTCCTTGAGACTCGGCCGCGCATTTTGAATCTGATCACTTGAAAACGCACCTCTGGGACATTGTAAACATCTCATCCTAGTTAATCAACCGGCTCTTTGATATCTGAATACATGACTCAGCCTTCAACTCCCTAGGGACGACTGTAAAGTAAGTAAGTAAATTCTTTATTTAACCAGCTGACAAAGACGAATTCTGGTGCACAAACATGTAAGATAACAGTTAATACAGATACAACATCCTAACCAAAAAGTCTTTAAAAAAATGAGCAGTAGGACAGATGGGCGCCTTGCAGGCTGTCATACATTTAGATTCGACTCCTGTTAAACTTTCTATCATCTGTTACTACTAAATCATGTAATCTTACTGCAAACTTGTCAGTTTGAATTAATAAACGAATATTATTATTATCATTATCCTTAAGAATCAACCTATAGAGTCGTTCTCCGCCCTGTATGACGTAGGCATACTCCGACGTCGTTTCAAAATGCTTCAACAGAATCGTTACGCTTCCTACGCATTACTAAATGTAATTGTAATTGTAATTGTAACCGAACATTTGTATAGCGCCGCTCAAAAATCAGCAGCGCTCTCGACCTGCGTCAGTGTCTTAAGGCGTCTCCGGAACTGGGAAGGTGAGAGGGCTAGTAACTCAAGGCGAAGAGATTGGGGAAGAGAGTTCCAAGCTGATGGGCCAACACGGGCAAAGCACCTAGCAGAGCCGTAGCAGAGCGCATGCGAGGGACAACCATAAGGCCACGGGTCGAAGATCGCAAAGAGGCCCTCGCAGGTAAGGAGGAGACAAAGGTGCAAAAAGACCTCAGGTAGGATGAGGCCACCCCAACAAGACAGTTACGCATGAGGGAAAGGATTTTGAACTGTACCCGCTGTGGATAGGGAGCCAGTGAGGGGTATCCCGAATATAGCCTGAGATATGGGCAAACTTTGGAATGTTGCCTATAAGCCGAGCAGCTGCATTAAGGATAGACTGGAGTTTGCGAGTATTAGAGGCGGAGAGACCAATGTATATATGCAGCGTTTCCAAAGTCAACCCTCGTGCAGATCAAGGCGTGGATCAGAGTTATTGTTTAATTTTCTGGAGCGAATGACCAGCAATAAGTTTCGGATCAGCTAGCCTATTATAATAATAGGCTAGCGTCGTTGTTGAGACTCGTATTAAGCTGTGACATTTCTCCCAAGTTCGTAAATGTTCAAAGTCTATTCCGAATACTGTACGTTAGGGCTCCATGGGTAATTTCTTACATACAAACCAAAGCGATATGCGTATACAAAGAAGAGTACGCGTGATATGCCTGCTTGAATAAATCGGTTAAACTTCGTTAGGCTCATCAGTTGCCAACTGTTTTCACACAGGTGGTTTCATGTCGATGCCCTTCACTTTGCCACTCCTTATCGCACTGATTCCTCTCATACATCGATCTGCTGGTAAGGCGGCGGACTTTCGACGTCTCCCACCTCCTCGGCAGCGTCTGTAGGTGAGGCGGTGAATCCGTAGGGTGGTGGTTCGAGGCCCGTAGTCAGACTGATGGAGGTATAGGGTGGAGGGGGAATGGGATACTTGGATGGATCGAAAGCAGACGCTGAGACTGGGGTGCTGTAGATGTTGGTCGTCCTTGACTCCGCTGACCTTGACTCCAATGAAGCCTCTGTACGCAGCTTGGACAGTCGATACTTCCTGAAATCATTTCATATTTGTATGTACGTTTGTAGTATGTATGTGAGTATGTATCTATGTATGTATAAATTGTATGTATATAACATGTACGTGCAGCATTTATGTATGTGAGTGTGTATATATGTATGTACAGTATGTATGTATGATTGTGAAAATGTATGTATGTATTATATGTATGTATGTATGTGCATGTATTGTATGTATCATGTTTGTATATATGTATATATATATATATATGCATGCCTGCATATTTATAGGTATATATAATAATACATGTATTATTATTATTTATGGTAGTATATTTAGTATTATTATCATTATTTTATTGCTATTAGTATTACGCATGTATTGAGTGCCACTGTCTAATAACTATCAATCGATGGCGCTGAGCAATTGTGAGTGAAAGACCTGCTAAAAGTCCCTACATGGTAACCGGGTCACAGGGTCAAACTTTCAAGCCGAGTGCTCTATCTAATCGCCCACCGTGTCCGATGACATGTATTAAGTTAATCGATGGTGTTTAAGCTTTCAAAGAACATAATAACTTACACGTGCGGTTCAAATTCTACATGTTTTTTAGACTCTGAGCACATGCCCAGACAGATAACATTGTAAGGCACCGTATAAACATCTCGATCGCTATCTACGATGCAACATAAATTGCCGTAGATAGATTACATTAATTTCTCACGATTAAATTAATAGGTGACCTGGGATTCTTTAATCTCAAGAGGCCATTAGAGATGAATGAGAAACATCGAGATCGTGACCTCCGAAGATTTTTTACGTTAATGCTTAAAAAAGTCCTTGTAAAGTTCAGTAGAACTATTCAGCTTAGTTTATTTAGCGTCTATTCTGCTGTAATAATTAATGTAGTGTTCTTTCACTGTTTCTACACACATAAAACTCTGCAAGAAGAAGAAAATTATATGTTATATCGGTGTCATAGGCGCATATATAACAAACACTTCGTAGACTTTTGAGATGAAAGTGGCTAGTCTCAATAAATATCTGCGTAACTTCCCAAACACTTAAGTAGAGACGAAAGCGTGACATATTATTATATACTCACTTGTGGTAGAGTATGAGACAAAGCGACACGGAGAGCAGAGCGAGCAGGACGAGTGTTACGGAAATGACCAACGTCGTACCGCTGTCTGACCATTCCGACGACAAACCATCCTCATTGCTCACGGTAGTTGTGACTAAACAACCAGACACTTGTTCACTTTACAGTTTCAAATATCATGCGATCATATAATATATCATAGTGCACCATCGGGTGATGCATTAGACACCGGCACAATGGAAGTTATTAATTAATAATTATTATAATAGCAGATAATCACCGCTTGTTGATAAGTCGAATGCTCACATTCATTTAATCAGTATAGGCCGTATTCAATTAAACAGCGCTCGTGATAAAGCTGGTGCCCTTCACGTAGCTTTGGAGTAGCTATTGAGAAATTTAGAGTTTACCTTTAAGATTATTAGTAAAATTGATTTAAAATTCAATCCCATAAGCGACTAATAGCGAGCGAAAACTCGGCTTAAGAACGGCTTAAGAAAGCTATTTAGAAACAATGTTTACACGTCTAAGGTAGGCCTACACCCGATATCACATGTTCATAATATTACTTATGATAAGTGACAGATAGGGAAGAGTCACGTATGTATAGTGAGTTAGATAAGTTGGTAGGTAAGTTTTTCTTATCCTGTAGTTATTTGGCAGAAGAAATTTCTCCTTAAGCTGCAGCCCAATAGTTACTGTTACAATGATACATAATTCTTTTGACAGATAATAATTGCTAATTTTTCTATGAGGACATTTAATCGTTAAGCTGTAGTTATTAGAAAGGCGACATTTCCTCTTACCCTCTTCACACTTGTTCCCTTCATATCCATTGGGACACAGACAACTGCAGTTTGAAGCAACAGTCGAATATCTTCCGCAGGCTACCTGACATTCTGCACGCAATAAACAATCAGCAACCGTCTTTACCATTGTAAACTGCCATTCGTAATTGTAAGTGTGAATTTACAGAGGCACTCGAGTATGTCGATTATCAATTTGGCTGTTAATTAATTGGAATCAGTTGATTAACTTTGATGCGAGTTACTCATTAATTTGAGAGCGTCACAGAAATAGATAGGACAGTCTCTCTTTTCTCTCTCTCTCTTCTGTCTCTGTCTCTGTCTCTGTCTCTATGTAATGTACATTTAAGAATATATATATATATATATATATATATATATATCTATATTATTAATAATAATATATAAATTATATATAATATATAAATTATATATAATATATAAATTATATAAATTATATATAATATATTATTATAATTATTATTATTGGTTAGTACAAACACTTGTTAAGAGCGCTAAATCCGTAAACGAAATAAGTGACGCGAATGCAAATATTTATGTGATTATTGTTAACGTTAAATTGCGTAACTTATATAAGCAGAGACTCAAAGGAGGCGCTGACAAAGACATTGCTAATAAATCACCGAAGCAGAAAAACTCTGAAGTTATCTTCCTAGCTGTCAATCGTTTCCCAACATGACTTTCAGGAATTCAAATATTTATTTTCATCAGATGAAAATGTGAACTTATCTACCAACTTATCTAACTCACGACAGAGCTGCTTCTAGTGGGATTGTTGATCCTGTAAGGTTGTCCATTCAACAACCGCAGCAGAAAGCGTTGTCACTTTTTCCTATAGCATTTTGCCTGTCTAATTCTGTTGCTGGTGGATTGATAAACGGCTTAATACAACCAATCAGTATAAACAAACTTGTATTGGTTATTATATTTAAGTGTTTAACTGTTAAACCTATATTAGCTTATACATACCGCAGTGGGCGTTAGAATGGTAGCAGTCATCTGTAATGTAAATCAGCAAAACCATTAGCATTGATAATAATTGTATCGCGATGCTTACATATAAGGGAAACATCTCAGACAGAGCAACCAATCGCTCTGTGGCTGAACAACACAAAATTATGTTATGTTGCATGTTGTATGTGGTATGTTATGTTACATTATATCCGAAGAACAAACGCAAATGCACCATAGCTCTGGAAGATGCATTTAAATCAGGACCTATATATTGTTTATTCTGAATTTATTAAGCGCCACTATATAACGGCAAAGCGTCAATCGATGGCGATGAGCAATTGTGAGCGAAGGACTTGCTCAATGTTCCTGCACAGTGACCGTCTCAGGATTCGACATGGAGCTAATCCGCACTCTCCGAGCGCTTTAACAAAGCGGCTACCGGGTCCCACTTCTTCCACTGCCACATATCTTCTCCAAAAGATGACTGTAGTAGATTTTTATTAGAATTCTGTAATAGTGCTCTTTTCAGCTCTGGCGTCGTCGTCGTCGTCGTCGTCGTCGTCGTCGTCGTCGTCATCATCATCATCATCATCATCATCATCATCATCATCATCATCATCATCATGCTGTTCATTTTATTGAGCTTCAGATAGTCTTAGATTGGAATTAATCGGACGTGTGTGTATATGCGTGTGTGTGTAGGTGTGTGTAGGTGTGTGTAGGTGTGTGGCGGTGTGTGTGTGTAGGTTTGTGGTGTGTTTGTGTGTGTGGGTGTAAGTATAGGTGTGTGTATGGCGTCTGGACTGAATGAAATAGCGATGAATATTCATGACAAGTGTGTTTACCTCTGCACAGGTTATCGTGGCACCAGAATGTTCCTGAACTGCACTCAGAGCATGGCTCTCCGCTCTTGTACGGCGCTTCGTTGAGGTCGAGTTCGCTATTCAACACAGAAAATGCGCTGTTTAAATGTCCAGATGTATGCATACACATGCATAAACACATACGTACATACATACAGACATACAGACAGGCATAAATACATACATACATACATAGATACATACATACAGACATACATACAGGCATAAATACATACATACATACATACATACATACATACATACATACATACATACATACATACATACATACATACATACATACATGCATACAGACAGGCATACATACATACATACATACATACATACATACATACATACATACATACATACATACATACATACATACATACATACATACATACATACATACATACATGCATACATACATACATGCAGGCATACATTCATGTATATAGTAATATGTAGTGTAAACCTGATAAAGACTTATATGGCGCAAATATATCAATCTAACACGTGGCCTTATTTGTCAGAGAACAATCATTTTCTACCCCTAACCTAATTTTTATGTTAATAGTGATAATAAATTAATACTACTACTACTAATTATTATTACAACTATTGTTATTGTTAAAAAATAATAATAACAATAACTTTTTATTTTTAATCCAATCTAATGTAAGGACTTTTGTGGCACTGTTTTAGTCAGAAAGACAGAGACGGACAGAGAGAGAAAGACAGACTGACAGAGAGAGACACACACAGACGTAGATTCTTTAAGCTTTCATTTAAGATGCTAACCTTCTGGAGGCGTAGAGACAGGCAACCAGAGTGTACTCTTTGTCGAAAAGCATTGGACATCGCACACTACCACAACCGAGATATCTTATGTCAGCCTTCATTAGCTACAACAATATCAATCAATCAATCAATCAATCAATTTCGTTTATTCTCAACATCAAGCTGACAGGTCGCAACTTGTAACAGGTAGCAAAAATTGTCTCAGCTCTGACAGTTAGTTATACGAGTAAAACGAGAATTATACTAGACTAAGTGGCAAAGTAAGTTAGTGCAACGAACGAGGTAACCAATGCGTTATAGACTGAAGACAATATGCTTAGTAGATGTTTTAAAATCACTACCACTAAAATTATCCATCGGGATTAATTATCCATGAGCAAAAACGGATAGAACTGATTACTATGGCGGATGCAATCAGTTTGCAATAGCCTACTGATACGATTCCTGTTATTTATCAGCAACTGTACACCTCTGCTGAGTAGGACGCAGTAGCCTATTGGATTGAGCGCTCGCCTATGTAACGTGAAGGGTACGGGTTCGAGTCTTTCCTGAAACGATTACTGTGTAGTGACCTTGAGCAAGTCCTTCACTTACAATTGATCAGCGCCATCGATTGATGTTTGGTTATTAAATATTGACGACTAATAATTGCGTAATAATAAATGCTGGCGCTATATCAAATCAAGTCTTCAAGAGCCAGGCTGTTTTTTCGTTCCGGTGCCAGGTCAGAATCCGGGGAGGTCAAGCCGAGGAGAAGGCTTGGCAATACCGATGCTGAGATAAATGAGGACAAACGAACCCTAACTCTAACCCCAGTCTAACCCACACAGTAAGAGGGTCAATTGAAATATGGTAAGTTTTAGGACGACTATAATTAGAGTTAGGTCTATGGTTTTGGAGCTATGAAGAGGCTTAGGGTTAGAATTGCTCTGCAGTTAGGGTTTAGGGTTAGAGTTTAGAATAAATGCATGGATAGAGTTCTGGTTCCGTTTATCAACTGAGTTATGGTTATGCCTAAATTAAGTTAGAGTTAAGGCTAATAATTGGGTTTTGGTTCGGATTATGTGATATAAGAGTCAATGACAAACTTAAACTGACAAACTACTATTTCCCAGAAGCACAATGCATATAACAATTATAACTTTACTATTACATATCGGTGCATTGGCTAGGGAACAGGGATACCCTAAAGGGGCACAAGCCTCGCTTAATTAGGGTCAGCCTTTTTAACTATAATCAATTATGACTGGTTAGGCAGTTGAAAAGAAAGTAAGGTTCATCAACCCAATAACGTTCTTAACTAATTACTAATAACATCGAAATTATTTTTTAAGAAGAGTAATATGTAAACAAGTCAATGAAACAGTGTTAAATGAAGTATGGTTAATCTTTCAACAGTCCTTCAAGTAACTACTCCACAGCTTCTTCAATTATTAATATCCACGTAGGATAGATAGGCTGATGTGCATATTAGCGCTAGTGTTTCAGTCAGGTATAGGATATAGGCCTATGACCTGGTTGGGGCCAAGAGGTTAGAGTAAGGGGTTGGATTATATTTAGCACTGGTGTTATGATTAGGGTTAGGGCTAAAGGTATGATAGGTTGGGTATAGTTAGAGTTAGAGTTAGAATAATGCTTAGATTTTGCGTGGGTTGTGGTTTTTGGCGAATCAGGGTTGCTGATAAACCACTGTGCCCCGTACTATGAACTCCCTGAAACGCCCTGGAATCCCTGGTGTGGCCCTCCGCTCGCAAACACCCCCACCCATACCATTTGCTGCTATCATTTAACCCAAAAACACTAGTAATTATGCAATGCCACTCGTGCCTTGTAAGGCAAGAACCGCATAAGCGTTGTGAACTGAGTAGGCTACGCCCTTCATAGGCCTACATAAAAGGAGTCACATGATGCAACTATGCAACTAACTTCAAATCGAAATTTATAACCTTGTTTACCTGATCTTAAGATCTTAAGAGAATGTTCTATACGCTAGCGCTTTAATTTGTCTTTAAAACACTCCAGGTACTTCAACTACGTAAACACCGTTCTTACTGTTTACTACGAAACCATGTTTGCATGAAGTAGCCTACTCGGTCGCTTTATGACGCTCTTAAGAAGATGCTTCAACTGGTTCTTATTATTACCTATTGTTCTGAGAAAATTATTCTGAGAACCATCCCGAACACACATAAAGTGTTTAATGTAATCATCGTAAATCGTAATATATATATATATATATATATATACTTACGATTTACGATGATTATATATATATATGTAGCCTTATTTATATATTATATATATATATAACATAAATTATATATTATATATATATATATATAAATTATATATATATTATATATATATATATATAACTGACTTTATGCATTAAGTCTTTGTCTTTGTAAATTGCCTAAAGTTTACTGACTTCATACATAATCAGTGTCCGATTTGCCGGGGGGGGTCGGGGGTTGGACCCCCCTGCTTCTCATTTTGACCCCCATGCTTCTGGTCTTTGGCCGACCCCCGGGGGGTCGGCTGGACCCCTCACTTTCATTACCCACAGTCCTACTCCAAATGACTCCTTAATAAAAAATATAGTCTCCATTATGACCAATCGGCCTGATGTAGGTTGATATTGGGATATACTTTTTACGGAATAGGGTTATCCTTTCAGATAATACAACAACTGGGTCCCTCTTGGCCACCGTATTGCTTTGCAGTTAGAATTTAAGGTTAGAGTTTAGAATAAATGCGTGGCTATAGAGTTCTGGTTCTGTTTATCAACTGAGTCATGGTTATGCCTATAATAAGTTATAGTTAAGGCTAATATTTGGGTTTTGGTTTAGATTATGTGATATAAGAGTCAATGACAAACTTAAACTGACAAACTACTATTTCCCAGAAGCACAATGCATATAACAATTATAACTTTACTATTACATATCGGCTAGGGAACAGGAGAGATCCTAAAGGTGCACAAGCCCCGCATAATTAGGGTCACCCTTTTTAACTATTATCAACTATGGCTGGCTAGTCAGTTGAAAAGAAAATAAGGTTCAGCCTCAACTCAATAACGTTCTTCACTAATTACTAATAACATCGAAATTTTAAAGAAGATTAATATGTAAACAACTCAACGAAACAGTGTTAAATGAAGTATGGTTAATCTTTCAACAGTCCTTCAAGTAACTACTCCACACCTTCTTCAATTAATATTCACATAGGATAGGCTGATGTGCATATTAGGCTAGTATTACAGTCAGGTATAGGATATAACCATGACCTGGTTGGGGGCTTGGGGCCAAGAGGCTAGAGTAAGGGACTAAGGGTTTGGATTATATCTAGCACTGGTGTTATGATTAGGGTTAGGGCTAAAGGTATGATAGGTTGGGTATAGTTAGGGCTAGAATAATGCTTAGAATTTGCGTGGGTTGTGGTTTTTGGCGAATCAGGGTTGCTGATAAACCACTCTGCCCCGTACTATGAACTATACTGGAAATTCCGGAAACTCCCTCGAACCTCTGCAGTGAGATCATTCAGCTCGCTAACATCCCCCGAAGTCATTTGTAAGCTATCATTTCACAAAAAGCCCTAATAATTATGCATTTGGCCACTCGTGCCTTGTAAGGCAAGATTTTGAAACTGTCATAAGCGTTGCAGAACTGAGTAGGAAAGCTCCATTGTTAATCAAATAAGCTTATTAAGTGTTTTAAGGTATGAACATATTCTTATTTGTGGCTGTTTGACAGTGGCCAAGGTGTGGTGGCTTCCCAGGTTTTTATTTTAATTTAATCTTCACAATTTCATTTGAAATATCTGATTGAAGCAAAACACACAGTGACAGCAGGCAATTGTTTTGTTAACAAAAGTTGCATTGT
>JACEVL010000427.1:97500-192500 GCA_020284085.1 Aporrectodea caliginosa | reverse complement strand
AGGACCTCAGACCTTACGTGGTTGTGCCTATCGACCACAGAGCTACTGGTGACGCTCGTTGCTACTCTGGCGAAAGTCGAGGCTCCAGATGTGCCAGGGTTCACTAGGTTCACGTCTAGTGCCTGTACATCGGGGTTTTGAGCGCTGACTGGGGTTCCGAAACTGACCAGCGCCAGAAACCATAGCGTAAGAGGCACTGCACACCGACGTAGCATATTGTTCGTGTTGAGGTCAGGACCTGTCGGAGATAAAGTTATTTAGAGCTTGCATATTTTAAAGCACGAATGATCAATTATGCAGTGCAATTAGTAACTTCTATCGAACCGATGTCTAATGCGCAGGGCATCAACCTATGGTGTACTAAAAGTAAGTTGTAAGTTGTAATCAGGTAAGTACATTGAATATATCAGTCTGCTAAAACCGAGGCCATCTCGAGTTAGCAATTGGACAAAGGTAAGTATGTATGTAATTTTTTGCATTTTATCAGAATACATACAATTATGTATTTATGTAGCCTATGTATGTGTGCATGTGTGTATATTAATATAAAGGCAGATATACATATGAATATGAATATGTTGGTGTTTGTATATATACGGGTGGCAGTTGTTTTCTAATGCAGTATGTAGACTATTGCCCTTTAATTCTTTTCTCAATTCTTTACTTTTACTTTATTCACTTAATTCACCTCAAATAAAATATAGCCTATAGCCTTACAACAAAGCCTTTAACATGTAGGCCCCTAGCTACAGTTTTATAAAATGAAAACAGTTGCCTCTATAGATTGATTTCCATAGTCTTGTAATTAATTAATCCAATTAATTATTTCAACTCACGTCTTTTACAATATCACCAGATGCGATGTCTAACTATCGAGCGCAAAAATGTTGGATCTACCTAGGAGAAATCGACTGTATAAATTTCTTTATCAGAATGAACACTTGGCGCCGTTAGCTTACTTATAGCCTGTAAAGATCAATATACACAGTGTTCATATAAAACCAGCGATGCTTTTCATTCGTCTGCTAATAATTACCGTGAGCCCTAGAACCAGCTTTAAGAGCTATTGGTGCAATTTTTACAGAGCATCTGTAGGCAATTAAGTTTTTGTACATCTGCACAGTTTAGTTTTTGCGTCTATGCACTTATATTACCGAACTAACTGTTTAAACATGTTGACAAAAAGTGAGTATGTATGTATGTGTATGCCCAACGGTTGCAAAATATTTATATACTCCCTTTGATGACTTAAAGTTTTTTTATTATTTGTTTAAATTTTTGCGTATACGGGCTGATCGCCTGAAGATTGACCTGGGAACGGTTTGGTTTTGGCGTGCCATCGATTGATGCCTTATATACCGGCGCATACGAAGTCATTAATTACTTACCATTTACTTTATTTTACAGCTGAAAGCAACTAGGTAGAGGGTTTATGTAATTCAATTAATTGAGTAAATAAGAAAGTTAGTTGCTTGGCTAGTTAGGTCGGTTGTCTTGTCTTACGTTGCCTGTTGTTATTTATCTCAGTTTGAACTGGTTTTCGTGTTATATTTTCTGCGTTATGTTGACTGATTGCAAAATTATTAGTCCTAAGTCGGAATAATTCAAAAAGCACTCCTGATAGAAATTACAACACTAAAACATGAGATACGTCTATTTGAGAAACCCATATTTTGAGCATCGACGATTTAAAAAATTATTACAGAAACGGCTCTTCCAGTTCTAGTCTGGAAATAGCTGGAGAATGCAGTAGTCATGACACCTGTGATTTTAGGAGGCACAAACTATTCGCTGTAGCAATTAGCACGTCTTTTTGCATTAGACAGTGGTTAACTTTGTGTGTGTTTTTTCGAAACACGGTGTATGAAGGCCACTCTGAACTTTAGTCATGTTTTATAGGCTACACCGCGCCGTGTTTAAGTAGTCGTGTACTCCAGATAGACAGAATATAGTGGAGAGGATAGAGAACTGATCGCCACAAACAATCGACATCCTCTCTTCACAGGCCATCTACCGATATTTATCTGAGACCACAGACGACGACGGCGACGGCGGACACAGAACTTCAGCTGAACGTTGCGACAACACTTGGCCAACAAATCACTGCAGTCGAGAGCACTCCACACAGGATATCGTCAGCCTCTGTTGATTTACGTTCTGCTAACGATAGAACGTAAACCAGGTCAACGGAGACAACCATTAACAGGTGATCTAAGGTAAGATAGAAGAAGAAGAAGAGCAGTCCCTTAACATAGCCCTGAGGCAGCCATGGGCATGAAGTGTTAGCGTTTTCATTTTCTTAGCCTCGGCATATGAGGAAGGGCTCCCTAGCCATCTCATCTACCCACCGAAAGTGTAGTCAGTCAGTGTACTCATTATTGCTGAGCTGACTAGGGGCGCAGGTTGAACAGAAATCTCGAACGAAATTTCTGGCATGGCGGGGATTTGAACCCCGACCTCTCGATTGACAGTCTAGCACGCTAACCACTAACATCGAGCACCATAGATAAACGACCTAATATTGTGCGTACCTAAATCAACCAATGACTATCGCTCTTTGGACTATGATCAGTATCCCTGAAGGGCACTATAGGGTACCCGAGTTAGTATGGATATAGAAATTCTATCCATTTCTATGATCTGATTAATGATTATTCTGGATCACTACTTGCTATTCTCTGGAAAGAATAGATTGATTAGATTAGTCTGATTAGAACGAGTTAGTATGGATATTATTACCAGACTATTATCTACCACAAATACCATTCCACTGGATATTGACTTGATTGCGGCTTGGTTTTGGCGTGCCATCGGTTGATGCCTTGTGCATTAGACACCGGCGAAACTCCAGTATACTTACCATTCACAATCACAAAATGGGCTTCATGGATAAAGAAGTGACATAATTCTTCTAAACCTTTCTGCTGCCTTTGCTACTGTTTATCAAGTTACACTTCCTCACCACCTCGAACGCTGATTCGGTCTATATCTGGTCCTGCTCTCAGTTGATTTGAATCTTACATGCACCTCCGTAGTCAATCAATAATTACTAATTATTAATTAGCATAAATAAACACACACTTCTGCGCCCACTGTCTTGGATTGCGGTGTACCACAAAGTTTTCTGTATTGGACCCGCTCCTATTTACATTACATACCACTCCATTCGGTCAGAAACTGACGGAGAACTCTTGTGCGACATGGGTACTTGCCAACTGATACTCCTACATTTGATATTGGTGTGTTCTAGGGCAGACATTAGCCTACCCTGTTCGCAGCAATACTCTGTTTTCCTGGGCATGTCCTGTGTGGTTTACTCCTGCCAGAGCGGGAACTGAATACTCACTGAGGCATCGCTGACATAATCGTGACCCACTGACTGGCTAGGGATAGGCTACATCACTCGTATGCCGTACATATCATTTGTGAAACACTAATGGCTGTTATTCATTTATTTTATTACCTTAATTACTTATTATTACGTCTATATTTGATAATAATGTTTCTAGCTGTATTACCCATAGTGCGTTTTCAAATGGAAATTAAAGAACATATACTTACTTAATTACTTTAAGTGTTTTGTTAAAGTAAAATAACTAGTCTTTTCCACCGTTGTTACTGATTAGACTAATAGGCTAATGCTCAGCACACATTGTTTTTCGAAAACACTTATATAGGAAACTTCACGAATCTTGTTTTGGCTTATAAAATGGCTTTGATTTTGTTTCAAACGAAGACGAAGTTGTAGGCCTAACCACCATATTACTCAAAGCAGGCACTAATTGCCAATGATGTAGACGCTTCAATTAACGTCGGTTTCCACACTCCCTGGTCGCTCCAAAGATCCCTGTTAAAATCTTTGGGTCGCTCTGCTCTCCGCTGGGCCGCCAGAGGCCTTCTGGTTGTCCCTCGCATGCGTGGTGCAACTGCTCAATCCAGAAGCTTTGCTTATATCGGGCCCTCCAGTTGGAACCATCTTCCGCGTGAATTGCGTCTTGAGCTCCTCAGCCTTTTATTTCTCTTCCACTGTTTCGGAAACGCCTGAAGATTACTATCTTATTTGTTAGAGCCCTGGGTCGGGAGCGCCTTTGAATCTTTGAGTGGCGCTATACAAATGTTCAGTTACAATTACAATTACAATTCAATTACAACGACTAATGTTCATGGAACTAAAGAACGTTCGTGAAAGTGCAAAATATCTTTCCCTTTTATTTTTTATAGACTTTACAACGTCTTCTGGGTTTTTATTCAGAGCAGCTCAACTTTCATACAGCGTTGTATCTTGTCACGAGTTTGTTTAACAAAACTGTTGCTCAAAACCACTGGAAAGAAACAACTCAATTTCTCATTTAAAATGCTATTTACCTGGTTCACACGCAGGTAAGGCCTCACAGATCAAGTTCATTTTGTGAAACATCTGAGCAGGGATAGACCTAAATAAGTGCAACCTGAATTCAGTTATCTGTCAACAAGAAGCTCTGTAACTTCGTTACTGCCTCATCAATAAAACATGATTAGATAAACGTACAGAATATTCGTTTATTCAAAGTAGCATTGTCAGAACGCACTGCGTTACAAAGAAGACCAGATAACCGTATGTGGGCATATATGTTTAACAATAACATCCTAGACGTTTTTAGTAGATTACTAAATGGCCTTATGAAGCAGTCTCGGAATAAAGTTTTGGGAGTCCCTAGCAGGTTGTGAGAATTGATGGAGGGCACATGGAATTGCCTGAGGTCGATGGCGCAGCTGGCGAAGGACATCAATGTTTATTGGCATAGAACAGTCGTTCGTCAGCCTTATTCGCCAGGGCAGATACCCTCGGCCCTAGGGGTCGCTTCGAAGGAACCTGGCTCGCTTAACCTTTCGCAGAAATCCCTCCAAGCTCTCCACCTCCCCACAGTCCACAAGACCCACCATGTTGGCAGATCGCCCGTCAACTTAGCCACAGTATACGAATCCTAGCGATCACAAGTAACATCGGCGTTGTTGTTCTGTGTGTCCGGCAGTGGCGGCGCCAAGGGATAGGGAGCTTAGCTCCCCTAACTGCGGCTCAGCCCCCAAAAATGTGGGAAATCACTGCAAATCACAGGAAGGAGGGGACAAAAGGGAAGGGCTTAGAGCTTTAGCTCTCCAAACCTGAAATCCTGGCGCCTCCACTGGTGTCCGGAGAGTACTAAGTGCATAGAGAGAGTAGCAGAACTATGTCTGAGTGCAAAAATAGAGAAGCAGAACAGGCATCTTTGTTCTTGTCAATGTGTTCAGAAATGGTAAGCTTTTCGCCGATGATGATGCCAAGTATGTTGATGGAAATGGATCGCGCAACTCCAGAGATCGACTCTGATAGAGGTCCGGAGGCGGCAGAAGAAATGGATAGGACACATCTTAAGGAGCGACACCCTACTAAGAGACATCATCGAGGGAAGAATGGAGGGGAAAAAGATGAGAGGTAGGCCAAGAACAATGCTACTGGACTGGATGTTGGCAGAGGAGGGATACAGCGGACTGAAAAGAGAAGCAGAGAACAGAGAAAAATGGCGTCGTTGGACATATGAACCTGCCTGAGGGCAGAGAACGTGAAGAAGAAGAGGTCCGTGTCCTTCTCACAATGGCAATTTCGTGGGTTTTAGCCTGGTTGAAAACCGCGAGTTTGCCATCGTAAACACTTATCAGAGTAAACACCACTAGGCCTACTATTTAACGCCTTCTAGAGGCACTTACATGAATTTATAACCACATATACGACTACGCACATTGTAAATTATAACGACAGAATCATTAATCTCGCATTAAAGTGTTGCTATATATAACTATAAGTTATTTCACCATAAAAGGTAGATAGCAAGTACAAGAAACTAGAAATCAGGTACAAACAGATTCAAAACACGTAAGCATAGCACGATCACTCCAACTGCTATTATTATTAATATCATTATTATTAATTTATTAAGCGCCACTATATAATGACCATGTATCAATCAAAGGTGCCCGTAATTGTGAGTGAAGGACTTTCTCAAGGTTATTACTCAGTAACCATCATAGAGGAGACTCGAACTCGTATCAATCGAAGGTGCCCGTAATGGGGGACTCTGTGAGCAGTTCCTTTAAGCGGCGATAGAGTCGCCAGTATGTGATCAAACTTTAGACAACTTTAAAATAAACCATAGACATCATATATTAAATGTAAGATGTCTATGAAATAAACTACCGCACAACAGAGCACACATTTTACCTAGAGTAGCCAAACTATATCCCATCCTGGCGCCACCTATAGCAGCCATTTTTACAGTGATAGGATTGCTCAAGGTCATTACACAGTCACCATTGAGCAGACTCGAACTCGTACTCTCAACGTTGCAAGGCGAGCGCTCTAACCAATCAGCTACCGTGACCCACTTGCTCTAACTAATCAGCTACCGTGACCCACTTGCTCTAACCAATCAGCTACCGTGACCCACTTGCTCTAACCAATCAGCTACCGTGACCCACTTGCTCTAACCAATCGGCTACCGTGTCCTATACCATTATCATGAAAAAGTGATAAATGTTCAACATTGTAACAAAGTCCTGTAAAATGTAACTCATTTTTGACAATAACTTCTGCAACTACATTTCAACGAATCACTGCATTTCAGTTTCACTAACCCTGTCCACTTCTTTGCTTTCTTTGTAAAACAAGATCGTTGTTAAAACTATTTTAAATTCTTAAAACTTTAAGTTTTACTAAGATAAATGACAGAGTTACGGCGGCGGTGATCTACCAGCGCTCGTGATTAAGCTGGTGCCCTGCGTTTGGATTTCGAGTTGGCGCTTTAGAAGTTTTGAGTTCACGATTACGATTACGGTTCAATGACGTCTTTTGGCATCAAAGTCCGTTGGCGTTCATAGGAAATATTTTGCACAGTTTTCACCATAGCGTTACGTACTAACTTGACAACTACTCGGTGTCACGAATCTCTTGGCAAGGCCGTTCTATACTTCGAATCTGTGGTTGTTTAAGGAAAACAAGTCCAACCGAGTTGAACATTAGGAATGTTTTGAAGAACTGTCTCAGTCTATAGGTCTATGCTATCACACTTGTTGTATTTGCCGCTTGTTGATTGTTCCATCTCATGGAAAATTTCCGGACGGAGTGATGTTGTCTTCGCCACACCACTTGTCCATCTACAGTGTAATATGCATACTGTGTTACGCACTCCAAACATAATATAGTGTAATTTCATGTTTATTAGCTGCAGAGTTATGTAACGCTTTATCAGAACCGGTAACGTTTAGTATGATCCTTACATAATTTATGCTGCTCATGCCATCGGCCAAGGTAGTCGTTTATTCGACTATAGGCTATTCACTGAACTGAGGATTATTTGGTCTAAATGTATCAATTTCTAACATATTGGAGTAGGCCTATAATTATTGGCGACTCTAAATTCGATGCTGTCGGTAAACTGTGGATGGAAAACTTTTAGCCTACGTGTGAAGGGCGTCACTAGTGACTCTTCTTGTTTTCGGTCCTTTGTTTTGCTGATTTACTATCCATTGTTTTATCCATTTATTGTCCATTGTTTAGTTCGTTTATTGCCCTTTGTTTGCCCATTTATTGTCGTCCATTGTTAATTTGTTTTGCTCAATGACGAAGTTTATGTTCTTGTTGACGACATTTAACATCGTATAAGCTAGCTCGAGCTTCTCGGAATCGCTGTTTCTTCAAGTGGCGCTATATATATATATATATATATATATATATATATATATATATATATATAATATAATGACAAGGTAAGGTATGGTAACTTCAAACTTGGTAAGTGTAGGCTAAAAGAATAGTCCCTTATTTGCTTCGCTCCTCTTCAACATTAGCCTTTTGCCATTTTAAGTTTGCTGTTGTCCATCAATCAGAAATTTGCGGTTGCAGTAGAAATCATTGCCTAATACGCCCTTGTATAAACACACTGATGGCTTTGTGTATAACGTAGACTATTATACGCGGTTCAAGTCAAGTCAAGGATTTTTTTATTGCAACCAATTTTCACACAATAATATACTAATGAGGAAAGTATATTGGTTACAAAGGGGAGGCCCAAAAGGGATCGAAATATCGCTAGGAGGGACACCCTAAGTACGAGTAGATGACGCAGTAAGTAAAAACTGAGCTCTCTGTAGTGAACTATTGTTTATTTACACATTCTGAATGTTCGTTATGTATGATGAGAGAGTTTCTAAGTGCTTTGATTAGACCGAGTTCTTAAATCTTGTCTCTCGTGGTTGTAATGAGTGAATTCGAGCGGATATATACTCACTGTATGGATTCGCCTTCGGCTGATGGAATGCTATCCAGGAGATGCTTTCCTTTCGTCTCCGGTGGAATGAGAGATGCTAGACCACCTACGACAGCAACCACTCCAAACGTACCGAGAGGTATGTAAGGACTGAAGTTGCTCTACAAAACGCCACACACATATATCTAGTTAATACGGCATGTGATGACGATGAGGATGAGTTCTCTGCCCGAAGGCAGGTCCATTGGCTTTTTATGCCACCAGGGAATGAGATGGTGAGGTGGTTTCCCGTTGCCTTCCTCACAGGCAATTTTGGAGAAGCAACTTGTCCAGGGTGGCTACGCAGTGGCTTCAGCTAGATTCGAACCTGCGACTCTTCCGTTACAAGGCAGTAGGCACAGAACATACCACTACACCACCGCGTCCCACAATACAGTACATAGCTGTTCTGAATTATACCATACAGAGTTTTTGTTTATAGAAACTGAATGTTTTCTTACAATATCAGCTCCTTAATCTGTCTTTACTTCTATTCCGTAAGCGTTTGAAAACCATTTTGGTTTTCCGCCGTTAGGTCGAGAGCGCCTCTGAGGAGGCATTCAGCCACTCTGATGAAGAGGAGCTATATAAATAATACGTGATTAAAAATAGCTCTGATGTATATGCCACAAGGAAATTTTATATAGGGGCTGAATGTACTCTGAAATGCATCACATAGCAATAGATATATATATATCGCAGCAGCTGCTGTATCGTATAGGAAGAAACTGCATGCTGCTGATGCTCAGAATGAATCAACATAGCAAAATTTTCGGTGTGATGGAAGATGGATGCGTTGCAAGTGCATCTCATCTCATCATCTGCATCTCAAACAACATATAAGTCTTCACACAAACAGCAGGTGGTTGTGTTCACTGCATGGTAGCACAGTTTATTTATTAATTAATTATTTCATTTATTATTTATTTAGTTTATTCTATTTATTTATTTATTTATTTATTTTATTTATCATTTATCATTTATTTATTTATTTATTTATTCATTTATTTATTTATCATTTATTTATTTATTCATTTATTTATTATTATTTATTCTATTTGCTTTATTTATTTATTTATTTATTGCACGCGCACAGGGTAAGTAGATCAGAATCTAAGACGCGAGACAATTGTGCCCGAACAACTTCTCCAAAGTGATTGTGACTAGCATTTACTGACCAGAAGGCCAACCATGGGAGCCAGTGCATTTCCGACGTTTCCGCACAACGTGCTCGAGAACATTCCCTTGGCCCGGATGACCGTCGGATAGAGTTCTGCTGTGAAGCAAATGGCGATCGCCCAAGACGCAGTGACGCACAACTTGCCAATCATCGTCAGCGTGATTGACAGCCACGACAAATCTATGGCAGCCACAGAACAGGTGCTCAGAGTGTGTCGATTTAGTAAAGTATTTGATGTGGTCTACTGTATATTGTTGTGTTATGTATGCGAAGGCTTAGGTGTTCGTGCAGTGAATAATATTTGTAGCATAGAATAATCTAGTGTAGGCCTACTGTAGTGTAAGTGTAGGTTTAGTTGTAGACTTAGGTAGGCCTATATTGTAGTACAGTATAGTTTACAGTAGTAGTATAGTTTAGCATTATAGTGTAGACCAAGTGTATTGTACGTTTGGGTATAGTGTAGTATACAGTATAGTTTATAAGTGTAGTGTAATGTAGCGTAGGTTTAGGAGTAGATGTAGTGCAGGGTAGCACAGCGTGCTATATTCTAGCTCTGGTGTAGTGCAGTGAAATACCATGTCACGTATGGCATGGAATGGCTACCGCGGCGCACCAAAACATCTGCACATTTATTCGATGCTAATGTAAAGTAGGATGATGTAAACAGTATTTGCTTGTTGGTTAGTTTTGTAAACGATAACCCTTCAACATTATTTGCTAATTAATTAGTCCTATTTTAACGACGACCCTTCATCGCTGATTTTTAATTAGACCTCCAGCATTAATTGCTTGTATAGCGTCGTATACTTGAGTACTCTTTCGTCTTCGTATACAAGATGTATGCGTAGACACGTGCATAGTGCATAGGCCTACGTGCATGCGTACATGTAATGTAAGGGGACTTACGGGAGAGGGTTTAGGGTAACGGTAACACTCTGACACGAAGAGCAGATGATCAGCACGGACGCGGAATCGATTCCCGCTATCATCCCAAAGATCGACTCAGACTTTCATTCGCCAGATGACGTTGGTAAAATGAGATGTAAGACTGATGGGCGCCTTTCATAGCTGCCAAACAGTTAAATTCGACTCCTGTGATAACTCGTGATCATCCGTTCATACTATGAATTGTAATCACACTGCGGTGTGTCCGTTTGAAATAATAAAAACTAAGATTATCAGTATGTATACGGTGACTGACCGGCTGGGATAACCATGGTGCAGACGAGGGCGATTCCTGCGATGGTCATCGTGACGCAGAGTGGCCACTTGCGACCGAGGTAAGCGATCGACAGCTGGGCGATGGCGTAGCCAGGAATCTCGACCGCTCCAGACAGGAAGAAATTGAGGTAAGCATTGCCAGCCATCGTCGGCATGAACAGACTTACGCCGTAGTAGACCAGAGCATTGGCAAACCTTCAACAACGACGACGACACCATATTATATATATATAATATATATAATATATATAATTTATATAATTATATATAATATATATAATATATATCTAATTTATATATATATAATATATATATATAATTTATATATATATATATATAGTACTCGCAAAAGCAAATGACACGACAGCATGACTTGCTATTCTTATCAGACTTGTTCTAGGTCTATGGCATGACCAGATCTCTGCCGCCATGCCAACTTGGAGCCCATAATAACCCATATTCTAATATGGGACCCGTATAGCGTCCATATGGATTCCGTCTAATACCCACAGAAATGCTGGCAGGCTCATACCTTCCCAGCCTGAAGTCATTCCATAAATTAAGGGCGACAAAGGAATTTCCTCAGCTTTGGCAGATCAGCGATGATTCCTTCGAGTGTGGGCGGCATCAGTGATATAGTTCGAATAGAATTTTCTGTTTCTACGCAAGGAATTCTGGGAGACTAACCCAAAAACTCAGACAGGAAAAGTCGTAGATTTCCCATTAGGCTACAGAAAGAAACACCAGCCACTCTACAAATACCAGTTGAATCAACGAAATATCGTAAACTGAACCAGGAAAGGGTGCATCGTAGAAGCATCGGACACCATATAAAAGCGTACCATACGAATCCTAGAACGATGGTGTTGACTCGCATTCGACTGGTCCTAAATAAATCCAGGCAGGAGCTGTTGCTGCCATTTTCTGACTCTTCCGATTCCTACAAATGTAAAACAATCAAAATTAACCAAACGTCTCAGAATAACGCAAGTAAAGAAGACTCAGAGTGGGACGAGCGACTCCTATATTCCATGTCGTATACCGTTCGACAGTGTGGGTTTATTACAAGGAACATACCTATAGGCTAATATAAAATTGAAGTAGGCCTACGGTAAGTGATGATGATGCTAGTTTAGTGTTCTATAATAATTCATTCCAGATTAAATACTGCACCGTAGCTTACAGTTAGAAGTAATAACATAGAAAAAGGATAACGAAGTGATGATTTGTAAGTCCTAGAATCAAGAAAGCAGCATTAGATTTCCCAAATGAAGCAGCAACATTTAGGCCCTAATGGACTTTGAAGCTTAATATCATTTTCTAGCCTAGGATGTTACCTAGCCAAGAAGCCATCCTATATAGTCGAATTAAACGATCGATCGTGCAGTAACAACCGATGGCGCTACAGTTATTCTTACATCAACATAAACGTCGATGTTGTCCGGTAGGCTCTGTCCGTTGAACTTGACCATTTTCCTAAAGATTTTGTCTGCTTGAACTGAGCGACCACGGCTGTACAACCATCTTGGAGACTCTGGAACAAATCTACAACAACCACTTATCTGATAACAGATGATTTCGCTGTGCTTCCTCTAATAATGCTTGTAATCGTTAACTCCAAACTTCTAAAGCGCTACTCTAAGGCTAAACGCAGGGCACCAGTTTATTCACGAGCGCTGCATCGTGTCAAACAACAGCGAACCAAGAACTGGAAAGTTTTACAACGCACACGTACAATATATTAAGCAGCCGTTCTGAATACGACGATTCAATCTTATTCCAATCTAAATATCGATTGGCGGTCTTTCTATTCCTATATGTCATTTTTTACATCTGTAGGGTCTAGGTATCCCTATTTAGCGGGATCCATGATCCCTTCTGGGCCCCCGTGTAGCCAGTAGGCCCTACATGTCAAACCGTTGCCTTACTGTTTTATTTGTTCTTTTTCTCTTCTTATGGTTATAGAAATAAATGATTTAATTTTAATCAGATCATAAATTTAAAAATATATAAAATAACTGGTCAGCGAGCAATACTACTCTTAATTATTTCGCATTTACTTGGCAAAAGAGCGGGATGAAAGGAGGTTAAAAAGCCAATGAGCAGTACCACTGCTAATTATTTGAAAGATAATTGAGGGAGAAAACTAATTGGGTCTTACATGGCGGTCAGCAGAAAGAGGACGAACGGGGCTGAGATGACCAGTTGGAGATAGGTCCAATCCCGAATTCCGTAAGCGACGACAGCTAGGAGCATGTAGCCGAGCGTCCAAAAGTAGTTGATGGCAGTCGCCACGTGGCCACGCCACGTCACACCAGACAGCTCAACCGCTACAAGCACATACAAACAGACTGCAGATTGATGGTAGGTGGGTGGGTCGGTGGGACATGGGTTGATGGATGGATGGATGGATGGATGGATGGATGGATGGATGGATGGATGGATGGATGGATGGATGGATGGATGGATGGATGGATGGATGGATGGATGGATGGATGGATGGATGGATGGATGGATGGATGGATGGATGGATGGATGGATGGATGGATGGATGGATGATGGATGGATGGATGGGTGAATGGGTGGGTGGGTGTGTGAGTAGGTGGATAAATGGATGGATGGATGGATGCATGCATGCATGCATGCATGCATGCATGTAAGGATGGATTGGGTGGATGGATGGATAGATGGATGGAATGAAGGATGGAAGTGATGAAAGAATGAAAGAACTTTAAAGGAAGGAAGAACGATCGAGCGAATCCTGAAGATCAACGAAGAACCAAAGAACTGAAGGCAATAACAATGAAAACGAAGATGACGACAAAACAATAGGAGACAAGAGTTATTGTCATAAGACAACGAAGAAGACAATATGTGTATGGCTTTCGTTGTCTACCGATTGTTACTCCGGTGGCGAAGCATGCGACTGTGTTGACAGCAACGATGAACTGAAGGATGCAGTAGACGATGAAGTTAGGAGAGAGACTGACGAAGACAGCCGACGATATCATCAGCGCCATCGCCACATAGTAAGGACGACGACGACCGAATCTAAACACACAAGACACACACGGACAATCTATAGCGACAATTAACTAAATGGAGCTATATTAAATAAAGGCTCTGAATGGAATAGTGAATCAATGAAACAATTCATCAATCATTCAAATCGGGTAATCGACGATGAGCAAAAGAACGAACGAACGAACGAATGAATTAATTAATACACGAATGAACGAAAGAATCAAATGAAAGAAGAAAAAATCGATTGAATGAATGAGCAAACGTGAAGGGATATTGTATCGACGACTTGACCGGAAATTCTTTAATCTTGAGTGGACATTTTTGATTTTCCAAATTTAGAGATCCACTAGTTCTGGATGAGCAATTTAACCACTGCTCTCAGCATCTATGTACTTCATATAATTATTCTAAACATGCTGCAGCGTATTCTAAGAACTTCTTCTCTCCAGCCATTCTCCTTTTTCTTGTTTTCTATATGGAAAGTTTCATCTGAAACTCAAACAAACTTTCAAACTGTCTCAACTGTCTCAACAGTCTCGGGCAGATTCTATGTATAGAATCTGCCCGATCGTAGGAATAGCCTACCCATAAAGATTGACTAGACTAAGTGCATGCTCGAATGGCTGGCTGGCTGGCTGCATGCATAGCTGGGCGACTGACTTCGATTAGTTGACTGAGCTGTAGATCCTGGCAGACTGGCCCATACTAATTTAAGTCTTTGAATACATTGGGAGCCACCATCTTACACTGAATTGATTTAGGTTAGTGCAATGTAAAGACCAGTTAGACCCTGATTATCGCTGACCTGTCACTTAGTGCTCCCCAAAACGTTGCCCCAAGCAGTTGACCCAACCCAATGACTGTGTAGGCGAACGAAGCCATCCAGCTGTCGTCGCAAACGAGATCCCACTGAAACAACACAACATAGGCGCCTTTACTCTGCGTTCTGTACAGTTGTGGGTTGAGGATCTAATGTGAAATTGCAATGACGAAAAAGATTCATGCAACAAGAACGCTGATGATGACGATGATGTGGTGATGATGGTCACATAAAGAGGAAGAGGAAGAGGAAAAGAAAGAGGGGGAAAGAAGATGGATACGAGGAGGAAGAGGAGGGGAGGAGAGGAATAGGGGAGGAGGATGAAGAAGTGGAATATAACAACAGGAGAAGAAACAGGAGGAGGAAGAAAGTGATGATAATGATCAAATGACGATGGTGATGATGCTGATGCTGAGAAGGAGGAGGAGGAGGAAGAGGACGAGGACGACGACGAAAGTTATTATGATATAGGGCTTTCTCGATCGTCTGCTTGGTCTTTGGAACAGCCTCCCCTCCGAACGGATTTCTCTCCCGCGGGAACTGTCTACCTCTTTTTATCCATCTAGTTTAACTTACGGAAATCTTGTTTGTTTGTTTGTTTGTTTGTTTAAGCCACAGGCTAAAAAGTCAAATCTTGCGACGACTAATTCGATCACTTACAATCATTCAATCGTCATGAAACTTGGCAGATAGACTCGCCCTCGCAGACACTTCATTCTATAAAATTTCAGCTCCCCAAAAAGGCTAGCTTATAGAATCGGGGACTCAACTTTTCGAATCGGGGAATCCCCTTTTCCCATACTCAGCGTTGTCATTGGCCGCAACAAAAACGGGCGCGCTGCCTCATTAAACGCACGCTATGACGTAAAATGAACGCGGACTATATATTTGTAGAGGTAACTGCTTCGTAAGACTCATTATAGGATACTAGATGGATATAGTAAAAAACTTTCTTTTTACGGGCTGTATTTTATTATAAACTATTTAAGACTTTTCTCTTTGACCGGGCGCGCCTCTGAGTAGTTAACTTGAAGGGGCGCAATATAGATTACATAGATATGTACTATATAGATAGAAAGCAGAGATTATATTTAAACTGGTGACGTTAGCGCCTCTTTTAAGGCACGTGTGATATCTGCTCGTGATGGGAGAATGGCATGACTATACAATACATACGTCAGTGACAATGGTAGACGCGTAGAGGGAGTGGTCATAGTCCCATCCCCTCTGACAGGTGGTCGTCGTCCAGTTTTCGCTCGCATTCAACCACCTGTTCACGTCATCCATCGTCCATCCAGTGTAGTTCCGGTCGTACATCTGGCACTGGCTGTATCCGGTCTCCGTGGCATCGTCCACCGGAAGGGTGAGTCGGAGCAGGTCTTCGTGCGTGAGGTTCATGCGATCCAGTTCCTGAGGGGCGGTGCACCAGTGCGCAGGAGTGGCAGCAACGAAGACGTAGCCAAGGACGAGCATGACCTCGATGAGGATTCCGAGCGAAAGAAAGGCAAAGACGATCGCCTGGAAGCGTCCGAACTCTCCGGTCAGAGACAACAGCTCGTCGAAGTCCATCTTAGGAGTGGTCGCCGGTGGTTCTACCGGAAGTCCGGTTGATTTTTCCTCTGATCCAACATCCGGTCCGTAGCTCTGATCGTCATGGTTCTGGATTATGAGCTCAGGATCCGGATTTATTCCTTGCCAACAATCGTCAGACTGCATGTTGGAAACTGGCTCCACCTCTAATGGGACTGATCCGTTTTGAGTCTTTTCTTCAATTTCGATCGGGTTCGCTATTCCGCTTCGATCCGCAATTCCGGTGGTCAGTTGGTGGTCATCCGCCGCTGACCGCAAAGGGTCGAGCAGCGATTCATGGGAGTCGCTTCTAGCAACCAGCTCTGGAGCTGAACCCTGGCCATCAACACTCAGCGCCTCCATTCCACTATGCACTGTGAACAGAACTTCAATATAATAAGACTACAACCAACCGGTCGCAATTCACACTGTGTGACTTCTATAGCGCCGAAGTCTTTTGGCTGAAACCGTCGATGGCGCTACAAAATCAACAAGACTGGGCTTTGATTGGTGGTTCAACAATGATAGAAAAAAAGAGACGAAGAAAGTCTGGAATTAGAGTTGTTTGCACGATTAAACGATTGGAAAAACAAGACAACAGAGAATGAACTCATTCACACAGACACACACTCACAGACATAAAGACACAAACACAGACAAACACACACGCACAGACACACAAATAAATACACACAAACACACATACACACAGGCAAACATGGACAGACAGACACATACAACCAGAGACAGACATAGCCTACACAAGCAATCACAGACGCATAGCCTACAAGCAAAGAAAAACGCATCATTTAAAAGCATAGACAGAGTGACAGACACAAAAGCACTGTGTTACGCACACATACACACAAACACAGAAATGCACCAGGTTTTTTTTAGCGTGCAGTTCTACACTAAATGTGCAGTTCTAATTAAATCAATTTGTGCAACAGTTACTGTAAAAGCATTTCTGTGCAGTGAAAAATTGCTAAAAAAGGTCGTCGTCATCCAATTGGGAAAAATTTACCATGGGTTTTGAAAAGAGAGAAGAGGTTGTACAGTTCTAAAAATTCCTTTAGAAAGCCCTGAAATGCACTCACAGACACGTTGAGAGAAACAAACAGAAATTCACACAGAGAAAGACACGCCTAAACACAAACAGACAGACACAAACACAGAAAGACACGCATACACAGACACTCAAACAGAGAAGACACAGGCAAACAAAAACGCAATACAATCCAGTCATTTACGCGTTTATCATCACATTTGTATAGCGCCTTTACTAACCTCTCAATCGCGCTGTCATAAGTTACTGTTGAACACGGTGGCCGATTGGTTAGAGCGCTCGCCTTGCAAAGCGAAGAGCACAGGTTCGAACCTCCTCCTTTGAGACGGTTACTGTGTAGGGACCTTGAGCAAGTCCTTCAGTCACAATTGCTCAGCGTCATCGATTGATGCTTGGTCATTGAACAGTGACACTTAATAATTTAATGCATAATAAAATAAAATAATAAATAAATCAATTCTGGCGACAAAATAACAGAAGGAGGACGAGGGCACCGAGACAGTGACGTTCATTGGTCCAATAAATGATCCACATAATTTATTTGTGTCACTGATGCAAGTACACTTGGCAAGATTTAAGAGGCCAGTATACGCCTATAGGGTCCCAGGTATAGGCTACTATCTATTGGTAAAGCAGACGGTGTCTAATGACATATATTAGGTCTATTCGATATTATTAATTTTATTATTCAACCATTCAAGCCTCTCATTCAATTCATTGGTTGTATATATAAAAGTTTTTTATTTGTTTGAATGTATAAATCTTGCCATGTAGGCCTACAGTGCTGTGCGTTTGCTAGTGCTTCTCAATAAAGGATAATACTTACTTCTAGTTTTTTGCATTGTTTTGCTTGCTAATAACATTTCTGTTCTTAATTACTTTTAACGTCACATAGACTGGCGTAGGCAGTGCTTTGCGAAGTAGGCCTCCTGAAAGGCGCTGTAGGCTACAGATGCATAGGTCTACAAACATACATAAATACATTGACCTACCTTTAAATGAATCTTACCTGTTGCATGGATCGGTTGCAGCGATTTTATAACTGTAGGCCCCTCCTACCTGGTCACGTGCAGAATTCGAACCTAGGTAAGAAAGGTCGATTTTATGACGCAATACGATCTAAATTCTTACCTCAGTTGGTCACACTACAATCGTTGTCTTCTTATCAACTTCACAATAACAGTTAATTGTGTGAGCCTCCCAGACCAATTTGAAATCCAGTAAGTTTAGGCCCATGTCGAATAACGGCTAAGTCATGGCGCGTGCATCTTCTCCTCACCTGGATCAAAGGTTATAATTCTTCCAAAGGTTGAAACTTTAGTACGCTGTATACATTTTCCCCATAGAGTCATGTCTTCAAACGCGCTCACCTCGTTTTGGCTGAGCCCTCTTTCAGCGCACCGGTGTTTACAGTCTAAGTAGGCTATAGGTAGACCCTATACGTTATTTGCATCTAGAGGACAATGTACAAGTTGTTAGCCATATCAAATCTTTTCAACCAGTAAACTAGACCCATCTAATTGAACCCGGTGAACTGTTTCTCAAAACTGGTTCTCATTTCACATGGATCGCAGGGTGTTTCGTCAGATCGTGAGGATTGAATGACAGCTGACGCAACAGACAGCTACGCCTCGTCGTCTGACACAGGCTGTCATAGAATCTACTGGAGCATGTATATATATGTTCTTATTTTTTCTCTGCCTCCTCGATTTCGCCCATGGGCGCCCCAAAAATGTTTGCATGCATAATTCCTTGTCAGTTTATAGGCCTGCCCATGCGCGGCCCTTATCCATGGAGCCCATGTTCTTATATGGGACCTAGGGCTGCCAACTTTTGATTTTGTCAATCCGGGACGCCCGCATATATTCACTCGATAATTTTATGTCATTACCAATTTACGCTGATTACATCACTGCAGTATATCAGATGTTGCGTCAGTCTAATGTAGGATCTCGTCTACTGAAAATAGTCGTTAAAAGCCACAATCAAATCATCAAAAGACAAGATTCACTCTACATAATTAGCCTATGGCAACAATGTTGTTGCCGTACCATTCCATAGGGGATAGGATCCGATAGATAGCTAACCAACTACCCTCATGGCCACTGTGTAAAACTTATTAATGTTGGCTGTTCGAGTTTAATGAGCGAACATTTGTTGAAGTGGATATTTACGCCAAATCCGGGACAATTTCGGATCACTCCGGGACACGGGATGCACAAGACCGATTCCGGGGCTGTCCCGGTGAATACGGGACGATTGGCAGCCCTAATGGGACCTCGTGGGCCTATAGAGCCCATTCAGGTCACATTAAGATTAAATTAAAATTGACTGTTTATGGACATGCTGCCAAGGTAGGGCAAAATGGACACTGGGACACGGCATCATGGTCTGATGCGGCCAAAAATGTTCACATGTGATTTCTAGGAAGGACAAGTGTCCTGTCTAACCTCTGAAATCAATAGGCTAGCTTATTTTCTCTTGATACCTCATCTGAATTCAGAAAGTCACTCAGTGCCACATAAGTAGCCTAAAACGCTGTGTCACAGATCAGAAAGTATAACGAACTCTGAGGGGACCAGAGTCCAAATAGGGTCAACTTAGTTCAGGTCAATTTACGACGGTACTTGAAGTCTCCAGTACGTGACTTCAAGTACCGTCGTAAATTGACCTGAACTTAATAGGCCCTATTTGGACTCTGGTCGCCCCAGTACAGTACTGTACTGTGCGATAGAGACTTCGTGTAAGAGTCATTGGGAAAAACATATCAGCCAATTTAGGCAGTGTCCGCAACGAAACTGTAGGAACGGAGGGAAGTCACCAGATATCCTGGCGACAAAGAGATGTGGTCTCGAGGGTCATGCCCGGTCTTGGTCTCGGTCGTAGGTTTGGTCTGGTCCAACAGCGTGGAAAGGTACTTGCCATCTTCTCGCCGTCTCGGTCATTCGCCTTTGATCTCGCCTTTGGTTTGGTCTCGAGAGTGGAGTAGTTCACTCGAGATTTCTGAGATCCTTCTACGCCCTATTGAAGACTTTTCTCTATGATCTCTATGGCTTGGGAGCGCCTCTGGTAGAGCCTCTTCATGAAGAGGCGCTATATAAATTAAAATATGACTGATAGGCCTACTCATCTAGATTTGGTAGGCCATACAATTGGTCTCGGTCTTGGACCAGGCGGTCTTGGTCAATAGTTGGTTCAGTACAGCCTCTGTCTTATAAACACCAAGTTCAATCTGGGAGCAGACTATCTGTATAACTGTATTGCATTTCCAGCAGCACTGGATCTGATGTGTCTTTTCAGGACACGGCAGTATCGAATTGCCCACCACGCAGCACAGTTAGCCCTGCGAGATCAACAAGATATATCCAAATCTAGGTCTTAAAAAGGGCCTACTGAGATAGTGTGTGTGTCTGCATAGTAAAGGTAACTACTGACTTTGTCTATATCAACCGTATGGCCTTGAACCTCTTCATTATCAATGAACTGATTAAACTGTGATCCATCTTGCATATCATATGCATGCATACTTCTGTAAGGACGGTAGGTTCACCAGATAAAAACACAGCTTATCAAGAGGCCTATATGTCGTCAGTAATTATCAGCAAATTATTGTTGCATAAGTTACATCATGTAATTATTTCATAATGTTAATTTAAAATTAAGATACGTAGCCGATTGGTTTCATCATCACTTTCATGCTAACAAACTATCTCTAGATCTAGATAAAACAAATAATAATCTTCAAATCCCACAGAAAGAGTTGCCCGACTGAGAACCTAAGGATATGTATAATTGAGGGCATTCCACTCACATCTACAGTATTATTACAGGAGTCGAATTTAACTGTATACGGCAGCCATGCAAGGCGCCCATCACGCACGTCCGACATCTCATTTTACCAACACACCATCTCACGAATGATAGTCTGAGTGGACCTTTTTGGGAGGGTTGCGGGAAACGATTCCGCTACCTACTGCTCTTCACGCCACTGATGTTACCACAGGACCCCAGTGGAGGCGCCAGGATTTCAGGTTTGGGGGGTTAAAGCTCCCAAGCCTTTCCCCTTTGTCCCCTCCTCCCTGTGATTTGCAGTGATTTCCCACTTTGTTTTGGGGGCTGAGGGCTAAGCCCCCCATCCCTCTGGCGCCGCCACTGATGGACCCCACCCCTCCAATATGATTCAGCAATTTTTAGCCGGGCCATGCAGACTTTAGAGGCCTGGATGTCCTCCAACCGCCTACGACTAAACCCCAATAAGACTCAATATATCTGGCTTGGCACGCGCCAACAACTTGCAAAAATTAACTTAGAGGCTCTTAGCTCTTGAGTTCCCCTGGATTACTTTCTCTTCATCTGTCCGTGACCTTGGTGTTACCTTGGACCAGGAGCTCACGTTCACGCGACACATCAATCTACTCTGTCGCGATTGCTATTACCAACTGCGTCAGCTTAGGGTAATATATCGCTCTCTAACTCCTACTGCTGCTTCCACACTTGTCGACGCCTTTGTGATCTCTCACCTCGACCATTGCAGTGCCCTCTATGGTGGGCTCCCAGCAGTCCGGATTGGGTGCATAGAGCGGGTTTTGCACGCGGCGGCACGTCTTATTGGGCGAATCCCAAAATTTGGCCACATCTCAGAGTATATGCGGAATGTACTACACTGGCTTCCATTTCCGCAGCGGATCGCCTATAGGGTTTCTGCGCTGGTCTGGCGCTGCATGGAGGGTATCGCTCCTCTATACCTGCGGGAACTCTGCTGTTCCACCTCTGGTGTCCAGCGGCGATCTGCTCTCCGATCAGCTAATCAAGCCGAACTCTATCGTCCCAGTGTAACCGAATGTAAGGCCATTGCATGTGTATTGGTTTACATGTTTGTAAATTCTTAGAAATTCCCCTTGAATGATTGCCTGTTAACATATTCTCATTTGATTCATTTTGATGTGTTGCCACTGCAAATGTGTTGGTCTAATATGTCTGTATATTTTTATAATTTTTTTGACTGGTTGCCAAATAAATGATTTGATTTGATTATACTTTATTCCCATGCAGGTAGCTTTTGAAGACAACAATTATAGGCTAACTTAAAAGTTACAGAATTTACCCCAGTTAATCTTACATATTCACTTTCCGGCAGTGCATTTGAATGGAAAACAGAGCTAATCCAGGAAGGGTGGCATCTTGTGGTCGACTCTGGATTCAGAGGTTTCACTGGTTGCCCCTAACTCTCCCGAGCTACATACGAGTGATGCTGTCCCATGAGCGATCACACTGAACAAGGTCACAGTATACCCCGCAGTCGATCGAGTTGAGTGTATACGATCGACTTGGCTCGGCGACGATCG
Source organism: Aporrectodea caliginosa (assembly GCA_020284085.1). Lineage (NCBI taxonomy): Eukaryota > Metazoa > Annelida > Clitellata > Crassiclitellata > Lumbricidae > Aporrectodea > Aporrectodea caliginosa. The sequence goes on along the minus strand of JACEVL010000427.1, from coordinate 169,957 downwards.
ACTCGATCGACTTCGTCGACTCGACGACCTTCCGACGACTCGAACGACTTGGCTCGGACGACGATCGACTTCGTCGACTTGTACTGTAGTTTCTTGGCCAAAATTTCTGACAACTGTTGCATTCTTATATTCCAGTACCTAAATAATTACTCGTTAATTTCAATTGCACACTCTTCCTTAAACTGTCAAACTGTAATTGAACTGGTAAGTAACATTTCAAGTATCATAATGATATCGCGTGTGCCTGTGGTTGACTTGTAAGGATTAAGCCTCGCCTAATCCGTCGACTTGATCAGCTAGGCAGCTAGGCTACAATGGAATTTCCTACAGTACGGTAGAGAAATTAGTACCAGCTCCACAAATAAGACGGCTGTAGAGGTACTAGAGCTGCGGCTCCCTTTAATACTCACTGTAGAGTGGACCAAATGTAAGATAGACATGATAATGTCTATATTACGATCCGCGACTAAGGAGCTGTATAAATCTTCGTAATGAATTAGCCTAGAGTTAGCTCAAGAAACTTCAAGCTGCATCTTAATCGCTCCAATTTTCATCGTAAAACTGTGAAAAAACTAACTTCCACAAATAAGAAAGCGACAAGAGGTTCATTATATGCATTAAACTTCATAATTATTAGGTTCACACGGTAGTTGCGTGTTTACACAAAATTACGCCATTATATCATAAGGTCTGTCATTTTGTGAAAAATAGTTGAGTAAAATATTTCAGAGTCGAGTTGAGTCGAGGAAACAACGATCGACGCGACTTGGAAGTGTCTGCGATCGACTCAATCGGCCAGTCGATCGAGTGAACGATTTTTCGATCGACTCGACTTGGCCAAGTTTTGATCGACTCGATCGATCGGCTGCGGGGTATAGGTCACAGCAACTAAAGCATTTATTCAAATATAAAAAAGATTTTAGCAGCTTTCCTTACAGCATCAGCTGTCGTAGTGGACACAACAACGGCACGCTCGATGAAGTTGAGAAATGCTGGATGTGCTTAGTAATGTGCTGTGTGTACAGGGTGAACTCAAGTGGGTGGACTCACTAAAGGTGATATAACTTTTGTTCTGTTCTAACTTTTTTTTAAATTTGGCCGTTGTACGTAAATATGAATTACTTTTAAGCCTGTCAACTTGATTTAAAACTTCTTACTTTTGGTCGAAATATTAGCAACACAGCAGTTTAGGGGTTACTTTTTTTGCCCACCCTGTACAGTTAGTACATATGCATCTCAACACATGTATAGTGTCTATATAGAATCTTTCGAAGGGGCCGAGATGGGCAACATCCATGAAATACCAACCCACAAAGGCCAATGCAGTCCACCAGGCTTAATAGAAATTCTACCAATGCGACTTATGAAAGATTCTCGGCTAATACGAGGTGTGTAGATAAATGGTACCTAAATCCTTCCATAAACGAGACCATTTCTGAATTCGGGAATGCTTTAAGCTATGTTTTATTTTACAGCCATTTACAAAAACTTTGTAAAATTCGATACGACTTGCAGAGAAATTCTTGTTTCTTTTTACAACTGAATAAGAAAACCTACATCTTCGCTATGCGAACAAATCGAAAGTCACTTTACATATGTTACATGATTCCATTTACTCCAAGCAGAACTGGAATGCAGGACATATCAGCTGAATGCGATGACTGTTACGTCATTTTCACATTCAGTGTCATACATCAAGTCGAACATCGTCTGGACACTGATTCACAGAAACGCAGACAACTGAAGTCGTTGTTGACGGATCTTTAGTCGTGAAACCGTTGTCCTCGATGCCCTTGAACTTGTGTCCCTCTCACCCCATCCTTCCCCACGTCACGTGCAAATCATCACCTCACTGCTGCTGCTGGCTGGCTTCACTTTGCGCTGTTTTGTTTCATCTCTGCCCTATTTTCAGCTGTAGTTTCCTTCTGTTATCACTGTTGTATGTTTATTGGTTAGTCAGCAGTCTGATGTTTGGTGGTGATGGTGATGATGGTTAGCACGTGACTAACTTTAACCTCATCCTCCTCCGCCTCTTCTCGCTGCTGGCCGAAAGCCGCCACCACCACCCCCAGCACCAGTCAGAGGGTTGTAGTCTGGAAAAATCACAGAAATGGTAAATCAACCAACAAAGAAGAAGAAAACTGTTGACAAAGATACAAAAATAAAAAATATGCTATAGTTTCAGAATTACAATTTTATATGTTTACATAAATTAATTATTCACGTAATTTCCACGGTAAATAAAACTAATTCTAATGATATAAATGCAATTACTACACCTCTGGCGTTCAGATGCACCTATACTTGGTTACGTAGCTTGTTGCCAGTTTAAAACATCTTTCCTATGACGCTGCTGCCTTGTCAATGAAAATCCGGGAATACTATAGACTTCAGCTTGAAGCTAGAAACATACCAAATCACATTACAACACAAACTAGAATAAAGTTAAGCTTTTAAGATCTTGAGAGGTCAAACAAACATCTTGAAAAACTGGATCAAGTTGACAATGCTGACTCAATGGACTCTTTCAAATCTTGACCCAACATTTATTTATTCTCTACGGCCAACCCTGCTGTTAGTTGACTGTGAGGCGCCCTTGTAACGGCATGGCTGTGTTATGGGGCCATATAAATCGTTGTCATTATTATTAATATTAAATCAACATTTTGTACCTGCTGCTCTGTATGTTGGCTTTGGTCTCTGGGATGATGATGATGAGGTACCTGATCCAGAGCCTGAGGCAGAACTGCTAGGACCGTCAGTATTCTCCTGCAAGGATAAAATAAGTCTAATACACGGATTTCTGTCAAGCAATTGCTAACATAGCCTATGACTACATGGCGTGTCGCCGAGTATCCAGTTGCTTTTAGTAGACTCTCGTCGTTAAAGGGTTAGGAACCTCTCGAAGGCCCCAATGTAAATCAGTACATATCAGAGCGCATCTGTTTACAGCAGTTCTCAAAGGAATAGTCCTAGACCGAACTGATCTACTGGCTACAGCAGACATGAAAAGCAAAAGAACTAAAAATACAATTCTTATTGGTTACAAGGACCAACTGTACAATGCCATTTTACATTGCACACCAAGTTTCAAGCTCAGTACAAGAATTGAAGTCCTAGAAATGGTATTCGACCAAGCCAGTGAAAAAATCACAGGTATGTTAGTGACCCATCCCAGTAACAGGAAGTATGGATTCGAGGCCTTCCACGAGATGGTTACTGTAGTAGAAATCCTGAGGAATTACTTCAGCACCATAGAATGCTTGGTCATTAGACAGTGGCATTTAACCCTTTAACGACGAGCTGCATTGGTTTCCCAGTCGTTTTAGTACATTCTTGTCGTTAAAGGGTTAAATCTCAAGGCCCGACGCATGCACAGTACATACAGGCCAATATTAAAATACACTCAGACACAAGCTGATGGCCGCCTAAATAAAATATTCTGATAATATTAAAGCGAGTGCCAGCAACCAGAACTCTTGAGATATTCAGCATCACCTACAGATATTCAAATAAATTCATCAACAGGTAAAAGTAGTTATTCAGGCACCAAAAGGTAGCATAAGAAATGCCACAACACTTTTCATTTTCAACCTGTATATATAATTTACATAATATTTTATAACTTTCCAGTCCAAAGGTTTCAGGTTCTAACCACAGGTAGAATAAAAATCTCTTCAACACAGAAATTACTGTTCTGGTGTAACAGAACATTTCTTGCCTTAATCCAACACATCAAATTCTTAGGCCAGAATTTTAAATCCTAAACCAATGCACAGTCTTACCGGTGGCCTATATTTCGACCTGTAACCTTGGCCCTTGAGATGTTTATCCCAATCAGCTATCTTCAGCTTTCGTTTCTCCTCCTCTTTCTAAAAACACAACAACTGCTGTAGTGTTACAATGTAACACCATATTTATATAGCACCTTACAAAACTCATCACAAGCACACATGATTGACAGTCCAGTTAGCTACATTGGTCAGAGCATAGGCTGCATACAATGCACCTCTGTGTTAGAGAGCGTGCGGATCGCGGTTCACCTCCCGATGCTGGCTTATTTCAGAGACTTAAATCTCGGGGTAGCACGGTCCGTGCACGAAGACCTAAAATGGTGTGGCACCTATTCAAAAGGGAAGTGTTGGTGAAAGATCTCACCCGACCAATTCACTGGAAAATTAGCAGGGTCGAGGACATGCAGTCGCTATAGAAAAACCAGTACATTAACATTTACAGTGTGCTGATGATGAGTCATAATGCTCTGAATGGATGAGTGGAATGAATGATTGACAATATTGACAAGAGGGGAATGAGTACACCGACTGTACACCACTGGTGGGAAGATACGACAGCACGGGAGAGGACTGGCCACTCGTATCATTCCGAGGACTAAGAACGTGAAGTTTAAGGGACTGTCTTCGATTTAAGGGACTCTCCTCGACTGCCACGATTAGTTTCTTATTCTTCACTTGGATTAATGCAGCATTTCAGCCCTGGAGTAAAAATCTTCTTCAGACAAAAGGACCACACCTGTAAGAACTACCTCACTGTGACATGCTCTAACGCAGTGCTTCCCAAAGTGGTGGTCCGCGGACCGGCACCGGTCCGCGAGCACTCAGTTGCCGGTCCGCAGAGTGAGTCAAGAAACTGGTCAAATTGTCTTGGAATCAGGAAATGGCTATTATATTTTTTTAAAGTCCCAAAAAATACTTGTTAGGCTAGCAGTTAAAGGGCAATAGAGTCATAGAATTATCTAAGTATGCATTTAAATCTATTTTAGTACATATTTGAAGAATCTACTTTAGGTGATCGATAAACTTGTATAAATTGGGCACCGGTCCTTCTGCAGTTGGAAAATTCCTGCCGGTCTGTCACACTGCAAAGTTAATTCTGCCGGTCCTTGACACAGAAAAGTCTGGGAAGCACTGCTCTAACGCATTTAATAAGAAAGCGTCACTGCACATGTACAAAACGCTGCTAATCACTTAACAATCCAGGGGACACATAACTCCGCGCTGTAGTCGGGAGCGCCTCTGAGTAGAAATCTTGAAGGGGCGCTATAACAAGTGCTCATACATACATACATAACTCACAGTACCATACAGACATGTTACCTTCTTCTGTTCTTCAGCAAACTTAGCAGAATCCGCATCCAGCTTTTCCTGGAGGCGTCTGCGAGATGTTTCAAACCCCTCCTGCCTCTTCAATGCTGTCTCTGAATCTAAGATATTAAAATAACACAGTTAACTGTAACTGGACACTTGTCCTACAATAACTCCTTTAATGAAGAACTGAGACCCAGACTTTTCATTCATTTTCAACCAGCAAGTATTTACAAATGGCACAGAGGTGAAATTTTGCTCCAAATGTTTCAGGTTAAAATCACAGCTCGCACAAAAACTCCTTCAAGATACAAAGTTCTGTTCCATTGCTTCACATCTTTGCTATTAATAACTGATTGGTAGGTAAGTGTGTGATATAAATCATAATATATGTAACGAACAGAACATCGAGCCGAGCTGCCTCACCCCAGTGAAGTAGATTGGGGCACCTAGGTAGTGCAGCTATGTGCAATCTGTGCCAATGTTACAGACTGCATATGATTGCAATCTGCAGTATTCCTATGGCACTGGGTAATTAATTAATTAATATTAATTAGTATTCGAATGTGTTCGAATGACAACTTGCCGTAACGATGCAGGTCCTGTGGTGAAGATTGACTCTTTGGGCGTTTTGCCAGATATTGCTGCACCCTTTGCTTGACAAAGAAAGCCAGAACGGCACCAAGGAGCAGAAACCATCCATACTGTTGCAGAAACTGAACCACTAAAACACCAACACACAAACATCAAACTATTTGCTTCTTAAACATCTCCCTGATTTGTATACTGCTCACAAACGCATACTAGCAGCTTACTCGATCTTGAGGCTGAAAAGTGATTACAAATCACTGTCCGCAGTTGAACACGTGACCAGTCAATTTTGTTCAAGAACATTACCAGCCCATGCAGTCACCAACTTGAAGTGTCCATCATAAAGGGCTGCTGTACATATCCTTTAACTTATTTCAACACAAATATGACTCAGCAGTTTTCCTAAACTACCTGGTAGATGCATTTCTTCAATACAGACAATAGTAAGAAAAGCGATTCCGCATTAACTAATATATTTCCTAAACTACCTGGTATGCATTTATTCAATATATATGAAACATTATATTATAAGTATTATTTTATTAGAAGTACATACCGCTTGTGTAGATGACTTGGACAGAGGCCGGCGTTTCATTCTGCAGCTTTTCTGGGTGTCTGAAACCCTCATGGGCTTCATCCTTCGGGGGTTCCATGTCTGCCACTTGCGACAGGCCAATGTAACAAAAATGTTTTATAAATTATACCCCAATTATTCAATTTATAGCTATAAAATAAGACGAAAAATAGTATTTTATCCTATTTCTAGTTTATTATCGTTTTAACAGCGTAAACAAAACTGGGAGAAGTGACGTGTAAATTATCTTATACCGCTGCCCTGCTTTACATCATGCTGCTGTGCTCAGTACTCTGCAGAGAACCAGATTAATACCACCCAAGGGCACTATCCTTTCTGTCTTGTAGACAAGTTGTCGTCTAACGTTGGCATAAATCAGGTAAGATCCGTCCCCACTGCAACCCGTGTGAATAGGTGCCACGCCATTTAAGGTCCCTCATAGATAGGTAAGGTCGAAGGTCAACGGCGGCCATAATATGAGGTTAAACGCTGGAAACTAGTACTACCTGTGATACGGGCCGTGATAACCCGAGATTCAAATCTCTTGAATAAACCACTATCGGTATGCGAACAGGCAGAACCTCACCTAGACATAATATATACTATAGGCCCTACGATCTACGTGTAGCTATAACCCAGCCAGCACAAGTCCCACGTGGCTTCACAGCCTACACATGGGATCACGCAAGCCCATGTGTATGTAGAGTATATCTAGTCCATATGGGATCGGCTTCATGTGTTACAAGGCAGGCCCAATAAACATGGTTGTCTGGGTATCTATCTGATCATGTTGCCCCTACTGCTCTTCCACCGTAAGCCACCTTCTCTCCACTTGACCACTTCTCTCAGCTTTTATAGAAGAGCTATATAAAATTATGCTTTTCACTTTAAAATGAAGGTGCTGAAGAAGTTTTTAATAGGATTAGAGATTTTCTTCTGTAGTAGTTGAGTTGTAGTAGTTGAGACCAAGACGGTTTAATTTGATACCTACATCGTGATTATTAGTCCCTGCCAGCATATGCACACGAGGCCCACATGATGCCCACATGATACTAATATTCCCTATTTGCCCTTTGAAAGCCCAAATGGGTCCAATCAAATTTTCATGGACACGCTCTACAGCTAACAGAGCATGGGGCAAGGCAACCGAATGGTTAGAGTGCGCGACCGATAACACAGAGCAAGGGTTTGAGCCTCCACAGAGACGGTTACTCAGTAGGGATCTTGAGCAACTTCTTCACTCACAATTGCTCAGTGCCATCGATGTTCTGTCGTTTTTACGGTAGTTTGTGCACCTCTGAACGTTGGAAGGATGGCAATATCATACGCAGGTGTATTGTATCGAAACTGTGGCTGAAGCACAGACATAATGTCAATTGCTAGCCGAAAAACAGACAACCTTCCCTACAAGCTAACCTACTCAGGCGCTCCCAGCTCAACTCCGGCAATAAAGAACAGTCATGGACAAACTGTGTGTTTCGTCTAAGACACCAAGACTACAACGGTGAGCACATTAGCAAACAGCACGCTTCCATACAGGGTATGCAACGGACACAGTAATCCCAGCAAACACAGGCAGCTTAGTAGCAGAAGAGCAGCCCCTTAAGCTAGCCTGAGAAACAGCCATACATATGAAATGTTAGCTACGGTACATTTTCTTAGCCTCAGCATATGAAGGCGGGTGGCCAATCCTCTCCCTCGTTGTCGAATAATCTTCCTTCAGATCTGCATGTTCTTTCAGCTAGAGACTCTGCATACACCTTTTACAAGAATCTGAAAACAGTTCTTTATCGCCGGATTGGGCTGGGAGAACTCGAGTAGGTTATCTTGAGAGGCGCTATACAAGTCCTCTCAATGAATGAATGGTCTGATCTTCTCATTATAGCCAAGTTAGCTGGGGGTACAAATGGATCAGAACACAAATTCTGTTCTAGCAGGGATTTGAACTTCCAACCTCTAGGTTGACAGCAGGGAATACTTACTACACACTGGACTATCACACTCCTCGAACGTCATATCTAGGACATAAACCTGTATGACAATGTTCCACAAGCGCTTCATGTCTTACTAATGGCCTCATGAATTTCACATGTATTACCTATGAATCCCCTAAATGAGTACTTTCATATGGGCATCATAATTCCTACATAAGACATTGCTTTAGGAATACTAATGCTGCAAACAAATGTACAGCCCCGTGCCATATTCAGCTGGCTTTTGTGGAAGAGAAGACAGATAGTTTCAAGCACAGATGCAAAATATATTATACTGACACCATACATCTTATCTCAATCATCAAACAATAACTGAAAACTCTTGCGAGCAGAAGCGTTCAAATAAGTTGCATAATTAGAAATGGGAATGACCAAGGAAGCGGCAATCACAACAAATCATCCAAATCATATGTTACAACGAGAACAGACAACATTCGCCATATTTGGTCCACTTCTGATATTAGTTTATTTAATGACACATGTTCGTGTCAAAGATTTCACTTGTTCACACCAAGTCATGGCTGCCAAGACATTTCGCATATTATGCGTTTTACGCACACAGAACAAGGCACAACACTAAAAGCCAGCTATAAGTTATCCTGCAAGCAACATTTTACACTGATTATTATTATTATTCAATGATCAATTAAGCTTTCTTATTTTATGGCTAGCACCCACATTTAGGCTCTGTCATGCATAATTACTAATATATGTCACTGGTATACATGTACAGAATGGGTACAAGTGTTGTATAATATTGATCCAACTTGATTGAAAACTATAGTTCATCCAGTAAAGTCCACAACTGTGTGACAGGCATCTGACAGCTTCCCTTCAACTGCTTAAAGCGTTAAACGTTAACTCCAGGAATTTGGGCAGTCCAGCCATAGCTAACAATACCAATCAACTAGTGACTTACACCAGGCATAAGATGTAGTACATGTTACACAAATGATTACAGGTTAACTACTATAAAACACAAGTAATAAACTTGCAGCAGACATGTGCCTATCCACTACAGCCTCCAGAAGCAGCAGGTTAAAGGAAAAGGTATCAGTCCCACATCCGGAAGGAATTTCCTCATCAGTTGCAAGGCTTTAACAGATTTCCAAACTCACACGATGTACCACGATTTTAATCCTAGACACATGGATAAAAATCCCACATATTTCCCCACAGAAACCCACTAAGTGTATTTCACATCGGCACACATTACCTGGTTACATACATGTTTATTACTGGCTAAAATATGCAGCATATGTACACAAGAAACAGCGAGAGGGCTCATAACAGGTCAGCCCGTTCAACACAAACAAAATCAAAGCTACAAAGAAGTCAACCAGTCTCTATCAGCTAAACCAAAAGCAAAGCAACTGAAAAAAGCAACGGAGCAAAATAATCAACAATCTTGCAGAGCAACACAGTTACACACAAAACGCAAGTTACAATCGCATCGAGTTCGTTTTGATTACAACAATTGACTCACAAGTGACAAGAAAACCATATTCAACTAACTGACATGCTGTATCAGGTAATTTCGCAATAAAAGTCCAACAGAAATGCACCAACCAGGCTAGGCTGCAGAGCTATAAGCGATCATTGCCAACTCCTAGATGCATGGTCATAACTAGTGCTGTTAAGAATACTGTTCTAATTTCAGTTTAAATCTGACTGGTGATTTTTTCTTTGTGGCAAAAATTAACAAATGAAATTTAGTAATGATAATAAACAACTGGAGTCATTCAAAATGGAAAAGTAACTTGCCATGGACATAACCCAGATCACCACAGGCCAATGAAGCTCGCTAATCCTATGATCGCGTAGTGAATGCAATCTGCAACTTGCAGCCAGAGTTTTAGTATGAAAGTTGATGCAAAGCAGTAAATTAGAAAAAAATGTCTGCATGATCATTCAGCTTTTTCCGCTGGAAAGTGATGCAAAAGTCTGCTCAACAATGTAACTGGATGTATATCCAAGTATCTTATTACCTGCAACACACAAGGGGACTCGCCAACACAGAATGAGCAACACATACACAGACTTCTATAAACACACACAATACTATGGTGAAACCTGAGACATACATAGGCCTAATAACGCAGTCAGAATGAGAAACATACACAAATACACGCACAAAGACAAATACAGAGAAAACAAGATGCATCAGTCCAAGATCCTATGCTTTAAAAAAGATGAGATTTTAAATCTACTGTAGCTCTCAAAAAGGAATTCAAACATCATCAGAGGACTAAGTTTTCACATGTTTGTGGGTATGGCAACAGCACTGTTGGTTAATCACTCAAAAACTGAAACAGGAACGACGCTGAAAGAGATAACAATGTATTTGAAGACACCGACTCCAGAAGATTCCAAAGACCATAGAAGCACAAGAAGAAGTATTCAAAAGGAAACCAAGAATTTCATTGTACATTGAACCACACAAATCTATAAAGATTATTCATGATTTTATTTCCAAAGAGCCAGAATGCCAACTATTTCAAATAGATCTGGACTCTGACTCTAATGCTGCTTCATATTATTCGTACAAAATTCGCAATACTTTAATAAGAAAAGCAGCAACTAACATCTTTTAAATACTAGGCTTCCATAAGAAATTACATGAAAATTAACACATTTTGTTAAACATGACGCATTTTTAATGGGACTTGCTTATACAATGCATTATAAAGAAATACAGTATATGCAACTTTCAGCTTTTCAGTTATTTTGCAAGGACCCACCACCAAAGAAATACAATTTCATGTAGATGTTTAACACATGGCATACCACCACGACAGACAAGGCACAGAACACAGACTGAATAGCATAAAAATGCCTTAAAATACTGAGCCAACCCACACAGCTGAAGCACTTTGAAGACGCATGTGTGACCAGCCATAGCTAATTAAATATGGAATGCATTCTGTTGGTTGTTCCACTAGTAGGCTCAACCGACAATTCTACAATTACCCGACTTAATTAGGTAGCTATCTTAAAACAAACGCATCAATGAAAACTGCTTTCTTCGAATAAGCTAAAAGCTTCCAAACGCTGGTTGAAAAACAAATCTCGGATGAATTACGCCACATATCCAGAGTTCCTAGCAAAGAAACATTCAGACTAGCAAGAAAAGCATGCCATGAAAGTATAAATTTGAGAGATCAGAACAAAACAAAATGAGCAAAAAACCATAAAACGGACTGTTTAAGACTAGACAGCAAACCACTATCACGAAAGGAAGCATGACTCAATTAAAAACTCTAAGCAGTACCAGGCAACTACTACTACATTAAGCAGTACCAAATAACTCAAATGGAAATACAGACCAGTAGCTGTCATCACAGACAGTACCAACGTTCCCAACAGTACCAAAACGTAGCGGTAACAAAAGACTCTACTTCTAATATTACAAAAACGGGGAAAACATCATGACAAAATGCAATTTCTACTTATCTCTAACAAGCCAGCCAGCCTTACTATTTACCAATGATGTAATTGAACAAGTATATATTGCCTACACCAAACAATCCTATTCAGAGCACTAACATTCTGCTGGACACCAAATTGATCTGCTTTAAGCCTATACTGCCTGGCCTTAATGGGGCTTAGACCTGAACCATTAAAGAAGAAGCCAGATATCTTTCAACAAGTCTCATTAACTGGGATTAGATAACCAAATTCAGATACCTACTTGCATACAAATCCAGTATAAACACAACTAAACCAAAGTACATTTTCTTTTATTTCTGCATCTGTACTTGCTTCAACATAACTTCAATCACAGTTTAGTCTGTGTTACCATACGATCCCTAAACCACTCCAAATTTATTGGTAATGCAATTGAAACAACTGGATTTTGAAGGATATTACATACTCGAGTTGTGAAACAATTCAGCATTCGTGATGGTATGGCAAACATCGAGTTGCTTCTCAACGCAATAACAGTTTTAGAAATTGATACAATTGCAATGATTGTCAGAAACTAAACTTAACACACTGCATCCTGGACCAATTGAAAAGGCGCATTTACATTTTAATACAATCAAGTCAGACAATTATGTGGACTTGTTAACAATACTGTTCCTGGAACACAACTGAAATAAGAAGAGAAGTGCAGTCCCTTCAGCCATTCACCAAGAAGTAGCCATTGTTATGATGTGTTAGCAACTTCATTTTGTTAGATATGGCACATGTGGGAAGTCTGATTTTTCCACGAACATCGTATGGTCAATCGATTCGTTATAGTCTAGTTGGCTAGGGGCGCAAGTGGAGTTGATATCCTGTAACAAATTTCTGCTGCCGATATAAACAGGGCTTCAAACTGTCAGACATCAAGACTTTTTGAAACAGCATGTTGTGCTTCAATCATTAGTGACGTCTAAATTCAAACTGTTAGCAGATTAACAAGAATGACGAATAGTAATTTCTAAGGATTTCAAACCAGGAAAACAAGATCTCCAAATATAGACTTTTCCTTAATTTCAGACAACTGAAATGTTAATGTTTCATTCTCCAACAGGTTTTGTTTACAGCTTTACCACAAAATTAAGACTGCTACTTTGCAGGAAGTAGAGTTTTGATTAAAATTTCTTCCAACTTGCAAAATCTTTTCACTTGGCACCGATATAAATAGCCGTGCAAAGTAACTGTGAAGTCAAGTGAAATGCCTATTAGCTGCAAACTGGTCCTTACAGCTTTTGACAAAGTCAAAGAAACAAATATGCAGGCCAAGCCAAATCTGAAACTAGATCAAATGCCCCTAAAGATTTCAATTTTACACTTGCAGGATGTCTTCAACAGTGTGCATTTCAAACAGTTCAAAGTAAAGATCTTCATATATGCATTTTGTTCTAACAGGCGGAATACACTTGCACATTCTTCAAAAATTCTAAGAAATATTTCTCCCTGAACCACAGGACACCAAGTCCTTAGAAGAACAATATGTATAGCACTCCAGTTATACAACATCTAATGCTCCACTTGCACCTATAGTGACCAACAGTCACCAAGTTATCAACCTGGAAAAATCAGTGTATGCACATCTAGCATCTTAAACTAAACTGCCCCAATCTAGAGCAGCCCAAAGTACAGCATCTCTATTAGCACATTGCCACAACTGAGGTTGAAACGCATAAATCTAACAGTCGTGCAACCAGTAAGGACACCCAAAATAGTGGCAATATGCAGTGGAAGTCACTCACTTGACCAACCTTCTATTTATGCAAAATCCAACGCCACACAACGAATAGAAAGTAACCATGATGCAACTGAACAAAAAATACATCTAGACATAGGCAGAAAGAACAGGAAAGCACTTATTAATGACTAATCTACACTTAACAGGTTATTATGTATCATACACACAAACACAGTGTCCCACCTGAATCATGAAAAGATTACACGCCACACGTGACGACGACATTCGAGACAAACTAGGTGAAAGGTGTAACTGCTGCATTATTATGGAAATTTATATAACTTAAACAAAGTCCTTTTAAAACTCGTCTAAAATTCAGAACTGTAGCTTCAACAACAAGCATGGCAAGACGGTCAACACAGGCCTTGCTTCACAGTATGATGCACCAACTCTCACTGACCTACAATTAAAACAAAGAAATAACACAATTCATAACAGGAAAACAATAGGCGGCATTTTAACATGACCTAATCAAACATAAATTTATAACTTAGAATTTAACTACAAAACAAAGACTAACTTTAGTTTGTTTAATTAAAGACTGTCTTTAATTAATCTAATTAATTACCCAAGACCACCAAGAAATTAAAATTAATAAAAAAGTCCAAGAATATAGGAACTACTCCACTGGATAAAGTCATATTACTCTAATAGCTTGTTCAAGTAGAAAGAATGCCTAAAGACAACCGAATCCCAAAAACAGATCCAAAGGAAAGAGATAGAAAGGAAGACCAAGACTACGTTAAATAAATGTAAAAAGTCGGTTTGAACAAGACTTCAGCTAAGCACGAGCAGAACATGGAACTTAATGAATGCCCAAAAACAAAAGAGATCATTCAAATGCATCAATCATTGCCAAACAGCTGGTGGCAGTAACTGAAATTGAGTAATACTGTTATTTATCCAGTATTACCATCTACTGACAAACCACTGACCAACAGTACAAAGCAACTTTGTGGGAATGAATTGCTCAAGGTCTATAATCCACCAAAGTTTAGCTCTTCCAGTTGAAAACTTACCATGGATCTGGGCATCAGAAAAACAAGTTCTGATTTGACTCGTATCAGTGTTTGACTATAAAATAATTTCACTGACCACAGCACATTAGAAAACATTACGGGTCAAGACGGGAATTCCAGCACAATCATGGTTCACAAAAATCAACTTAAGACTAGAAATTGCACATACGTAAATTTTACGATCCACAAACTACCGCAGTCCATTTTTCTTACCTCCTACAGTGACCACTGGCGTGCCTTCTTTGACCGATGACTCTGTACACGAGCTCATCTCCTCGACAACCGTCTTTGAGTCGGTCCGAACTCCTTCAGCGTCACTGACAGTCCGCTCTGTTGTCTTGACGACCATTTTGTTCTCGATGACGTCATGACATGTTATCACTGTTGATGTCTCCTCGCTAAAAACAATTTAATGTCGTTTGAAATATAACTTAGCTATGTTGATTCTATTGAGAGTTATTTAATGTAAAGTCTGCTAAAAGAAACATTTGAACACTGTTTTAATTAATCTCATGATATATCACCACCACTGACATCCTCTCAATTCGATAGAAAACTGAAGTATGTTTATATACTAAGATAGAAAGTAACTATGAAGACATTTGATTGGTTTATATATTAAGTTGTCCAAAAGGTCATATTTCAGGTTTAATATTCTATGAAAAGGGGGGATTGTGACAGTTTTAACAACAAGCTGCATTGGTATGTGATGTGGTCAAACTTTAGTCAACTTTAGCGTAAATAAACCATACATCATATATTAAATGTAAGATTAAAGTAACAATAACCAGTCATATTTCAGGATTTACATAGGTTCAACAACAAAATGTCAATTCAAAACAAAGCATGAATGAATTCCCCCATTACATGCCAAAACAGTTGACTTTTTGCACTAATTTATTATTACGGCAACAGGTAAACTAAGCCACAGAAACAATTTAACAAAAATTTTAATTTAAAACAATAAAATTTAATGATAGACTTATTAAACTTCAAAACTTTACTCACCTGCTGAAGTGTATCTTGACACTGTCGGCTGTGATGTCACCAAATGCCATAGAGTCATTTAGTCCAGCATCTCCTCCTTGACTGGTACGTGCTGGAGTAACTCCACCCTCAATGATCTTATCCCCAGCATCTGTCAACTGTATTTCCACTGTCTTCCCCTCCTTGACTTCCTCTCTGCGGAAAGTTCAAGATGGTTCAAGCATTAAGTAAGCAAAGCTCATTTATTATTCATTAGGAGCCTCCAATCTCATTTACAATTCATGAAGGCCTACACTAAGCTCATTCATAATTCATTAGGTACTCCAAGCTAATTCATAATTCATTAGCTACTCCAAGCTCATTCGTAATGCATTAGGAACTCTAACTCAAAGTGTCAGAAGTATCTAAGTAATTTTTTACAGTAAACCAACAGAACACTTGGCTATGCTAATAGTTCAAACTGTCAGAAACGTTAACTAATGTATCAGCTGTAGTAGTCCCTCTGGCCAAGGACGTACAATTACAAAATTGCAACAAGCAGGAAATAACTTACCCTACTCTTATTTAAGAAAAACACTAGAGTTTAAACAAAAATGCTCACTTCTTTGGTTCCTGTTCTTCGTTCTTAGTGGGTTCCTCACTCTTCACAGGTTCCCCGTTTGTTACTGGTTCCTCATTCTTTGGCTCTTCTTCGGTCTTTTCGTCAGGTTTCTCGACCACTGGCTCCTCTATCTTCACTTCGACTGGTCTCATGCCTTCCTTCAGCTCCAGTGCACAAGCTATTCGACCATGGGAGGCCGCACACAATGAGAATTTCTCCAGTTGTGATGGAGTCGGCTGGTAAAACCCGAATCCATTTCTGGTCAGCACACAAGAGCTTCCACTTCTAGGAAACAAGTAGAGAAATATAAAAGCAAGCAATTGTGAGTGAAGGACTTTGCTCAAGGTCCCTGCATCGTAGCCATCTCACAAGAGGCTCAAACCCACACAATCTGAGAGTGCTCTAACTAATCAGCTACTATGTCAATACTAGTAATATATTGCATCAATGCAGTTGAAATCCAGTAGTTTAGGGAAACCAGAAGTGAACCGATAGAGGAAAACAATGAAACAGATAAAAAAAACAAGCACCACAGAACACTGTCAATCTGCAAGTTGTTGGACTGCTCTAGTTAATTTGCACATCAGCCAATCAGACTGTAGATGCAACGCTACTGCATCTCTGCAGTGAATAACACGGAACCAAAGAGAAAAGAAGACAAAGAGAACATATCCCAAAAGGAGACTTACAGCGTACTACCGTCCTTGCTCAGAAGTTCTCCCTTCGTCTGGAGTCGAAGTTGAGGCACTGTGAAAACGGCAACGTCACCCTGGTTGGTTATGCAGACTAAATCCTTCTCTGCATAGTCTGCATCTGTTGAAGAGAACACAGACAAACATAAAACGTGATTCAAAACCATTCAAAATGTAACCTTTCCAGAGCATAGTAGAGCTGATTAAAACATGTCATCAATGAGTCTTCAGTCCACAACTCGAGGTGAGCTTGGTATTCCTTTCACATACAGATTGACAACTGGTCATGCCTTATGTTCAGTCGTTACACCATCTATCTGGAATAGTCAACCTCTGGATTTGCATGTCCTTGTGACTACGGACAATTATATTCCCTGTAGTTTCAACACCACTCGAACTTGTTTTCATCAGGGCTGGGCTGGGAGTTTGCCTGAGGAGACATCATGAAGGGTGCAACACTCTGAAAGAATGAAATCTTACCATAGCAACTTCTAATGATTTGGAAGTCAACATACTTCAGTGTTTCTTTATGCCTATACCCTTAAGTTGACCAACTCCTATTATTCTGATATACCCTAAAGTTGGCCACCTTCTATTACTTTGATATACCCAAAAGTTGATCACTCTCTATTACCTTGATAAACCCTAAAGTTACCACTTTCTATTACCTTGATATATGCTAAAATTGACCACCTTCTCAATACCCTGATATACCCTAAAGTTGAACAGACTAACATTAACCTACCAAACCAGTTTAGAAAATCTCTAGTCATCTAAAGTGGCTGACCTGATTTGCTTTTGAAGTCGGCAAAGGTCACTTGGCTTATCTTAGCCTCACTGTGGTGCACAGACACTTTGTACTTGTTGTAGGCCTTCAGACTGGGCAGTGAGAAAAGCTGCAAAGAAAACTCTTCTCAATCAGCTCTTAATGGTCAAAAGCCACTTCATTTAAGCAAGCCTGAGACTAATCTTCAAACCTGAATCCTTTGTAAACAATCTTATCAGATACAATTACAAGTCAAACAGCTTTCTACGACTGCCACAAAATTACTTCCTTGTACCTGAACAAACTGATGTTAAGTACTTCACAATCACAAACCATATAATCTCGATTCCGAAAAATTATAACTTTACGATAACTACAGTACATATCCTGACTAATATAATAATTATTATATTAGTCAGTTGGTTAGAGTATGCATAATTATAATTATACATACTCTAACCAACAAATGCTCTTCAGCTACCTAAACAGTGACTGATACAAATTCAGTCTTGTGACCAAACCTGCAATCCTTACTGAGAGCAAACAAGAATACTGTGTCCAACAAGACAGCTTCTAAATTTTATGACGACCTCATGACTTCATCAGCTATTACCTCCCATGTGATGGACGTTGAATCAAGAGTCTTTAAGTGACTGACCTTCAGTTGTTCCTGAGAGCAAACGAGCACTCTGTGTCCACCTGTCATGTCAGGGGCTTTGGCAAGTTGTTGCTGTACTTCGAGTGGTGCTGGAAGGGGACGGCCATCACGGTCAACAATGTAGATGGCTACCACTGGAGCCCTGTGCCTTAGGTGCACCTCTTTCACTGCACAAACAGGTCAAAAGTTCAACATCATCATCATTATCACTATACCTTCGTATTATAGCCACAACAAGCAAGCTCACATACATCTTCACGGATTGCCTGATTGGCTTTGACTAGCTTGAAGGCAGACTATTAATGTATGTATCTTTCTACTTTCATAGTTCCTTTTAAACAACCCTCAAAATGTGCAAACATGAAAAGTGTGGATTGTCTAGTTTTATTATGCAGCAATTGAGGTCTCTGCTAGCTAATCAGCTCTTTAGACATCTACACACTGTCTTTCAACAACCTCTAAACAGTGCCCCCTGCCTGTCCAAATGAAGCAGTTTAATAAGAAGCAAAATCAGTCTGCATGCAACTGAAAGAGTTACATAAAGAGTTACATAATGCATATAGGTAATATTAGTAATCCATGCAGGAGTCAAATTACAGTAATCCTGTTAAAGTTTCTAGGCTACTAAAACGAAATCAAGTAAATTAGATATGATATATTCACAAGCATATCTTACCGAGTGTGCACTGGATTCCTTCCTCTGATCTCTTCTCCGCAGCTGGGAACACCAGCTGATAGATAAGGACCTGACCTCCACTTGTGCCAACCCAAAGAGTAGCTGATGGCGTCTGGGCTGTTAAGTAAGTAAGAATATTCTTTATTGAGAAGTACTAGCAAACGCACAAACAAATTTATATATACAAGCAAAGAATTGCATGGGAGAAGTTAATGTAGATCAGGGGAACCTAGGGGAGGAAGACTTAGGTATAGTCATAGAAAAATAACTTAAACACATTTCATTTGTATAGCATCCGGGCAATTCTGAGTCAGGTTGTCAAACATGGGAAGCTCACGGTTAAACAACCAAATTGCAAGAATTCTCATTTCTTTATAACTCATCTGTTTCAGATGAATAAATAGCATAAATTTTATTTTTATGGATGCTTTAAGTAAACAGCTCACTTACATCGTGCTCTGATCAAAAACACTTTTAAAACACCAGATAAATTATAAAAGCAATTGAAGACGAGAGGTCCAAGAAGCCAAACCTGAGATTCAGCTACAGATTTGAAGTGCTAGCAATGTTTTTTTATAAGCCTCAGCATGAGAGCGTGGCCAATATTTAGTAACTAGTGACAGCATGCACTATGCACAGTGTACTCATTTAATAGGTTCCAAGTTCGCTAGGAGGTACTAGTAAAACAGAAACCTTAAATACAGTATATGTCCATCATGGCAGATATTTAAACCAACAGCCTGGGTCAATAGTCCAGCATTCTAACCAATAGACTATTGTGTAAAGTTTTGTAAACTAAACAAAATAATGGTCAACTGGTACATATCTATTGATCCAGATGAAAAGACTACATACCACTGGTGATAAATGTCTGCGCAAAGCACAGAGAACGAATTGCACAGATTGGAGAGCCAATCGTATCGTCGCTGGTTCCCTCTGCATGTTTGGAGGGTGAAGCCGGGGCAAAGGTCACACTGTGCTCACGAGGCTTATCATCCAGGTCACCAGCAGACGTTACAGCCGGGCTCTCAATGGTCTCCGTCTTCTCAGTTTCACCTCTACAAAATTACATGTAAAATTCTTCATATGAGATCATGCTGTACAAATACAAAAGCTGACAATACAATAATAATAATAACAATTTATATGGTGACCATAACACAGCCAAGCCGTTACAAGGGTGTCTGCATCTATACCCGGTTTCTTCAATACCAATGCAGTTTAATTACAGAAATACACTACACCACAGCTTCATTATTACCATTTTATCTCCTACTGCCATTATATAAACTGTAATGCATATTCAAACTATGAGTCACTGGTGTTAGCATTTCCTGCTAACACATAAGCGTATGTTTATCTAATATTTATAGGGCCTTCTTCGCTTAAATGCAAAATGGAGACATATCAATAGTCTTTCTCTTTCACAAACATCTGAAACCCTGAAACTCAATTAGAAAAAGAAACTGAGGACACTGACCCCGTTGACCCGGCTGCAGCCACGCCGCCTGCCTCATGGCTAGCTTCCGGTTTTGCCTCCTCTGGTTTCTTCTCCTCAACCTTTGGTTCTTCGGTTTCAGACGGTTTCTTCTCAGCTTCAGATGGCTTATTCTCTGCAATGAGATCTGGCTGTCCCGCTGCAGCAGCCCCACCGTGTTGAGGTGTCGCTCCCACAACCTCCGGCTGGGAAGCTGCAGCCTCACCTCCTTCTCCAGCTCCAGCAGTCTCCTCTGGCTTAACGCTTTCCTCTGGCTTCTTAGTTTCTTCTGTTTTCTCGCTTCCTTCCGGTTTTCCACCCTCTTCCACTTTTCCCGCTTCATCCGGTTTAGCCACATCGTCAGCCTTTTCCTCCGGCTTAGGCTTCGGTTGGTCCTTTGATTCGATGGTGGACCCTCGCTTGCGCAGGTGACGAATGGACTCTCGTAGTGTCAGCTGGAAAGACCGACTTCGTGACACTCCTGCCTTTGTGCCTGCAACAAAAGAATACTTAACAGTGAGAAAGAAGTCTAGACAAACAATGATATATATAATTACTTACCTAAGGGAATACAGAGAAATCTAACAACCAAAGTCACTTACATCAAAGTCACTGTCATCAAAATATCCCATATTCAATTACGCTATGATGTTAGCAATAATCTTTCACATATATTACATCTTGTATCTTGATACATACATATATCTAAGTTTTAAAATTTATCAAATTTCAAGCTGAAGTGAACCAGACTGTACATTTCTGCAGAAGTTACCTTCTTTAAGAGCAGTTTCATATGTGAATGGCAACAGAAACATGAAACTGTTTAAGTCCCTGCACTCACCTGAAGTAACCTGACTTCCCTTTGCAAACACCGTCTTACTGGTCAAGTAATCGTACACAAGAAATCCATACATCGACCCCACAGCAATCCTATAAAATAATTACAAACCATCAATGAAGTACGTTAACGTAAAATGAGATTATTCAAAATTATTCAAAATGACTCTTTACCAACTCTGTTCAAACAAGTCCTATCGTGCAGGCAGTGATCCCGTCCCTAACACAAAAGAACCAGAACCTGGCTTCATCACCATGTTAATCTAGAAATGTTTACCGGTACGGTCTTCTGGTCGTCAAAAAAGAACTGGAACACCGTTCCAGTGCATTTCTGTCACAAACCGATCCCTTGGTGCAGGCACATCACGAACAAGGGTAAAGTGTTGTAATTGGAATTTATAGAATGCTGCTTCGATGCAAACTAATCAGAAATGCTGGCAATGCTCTAGCTTCAGCGATGTTAAACTTCATTAAGAGCACGGAATTCATCAGCTAACAAGTGCTCCAATAAAACACAAGGCATCAATTGACAGTCGCTTGAAATTGTAGTCAAAGCCCATCAGACAGCTGAGAGGCCATTCAAAATCTGATAAGTCAGATAAGCCACATGTCAAGCTACAGAGGGTTAATAAGCTGAAACAGATGAGAACTGCATCACAAGCATGTTAGTTTGTTACAAAGTGAGTTCACACGCACGCACACCAGCTAATAATATCTACACTTCATTCTCAGAAACTGCACGGTTAACATCTGCAATAAAGAAAATTTATTTAAACTTACAGCTGCCACTCTGAATTCAAAGTGAGTGCACTGGATCTTGCAGGCGGAATCATCTGCACCAGATGACTCGGCTGGAATCCAGGTCCCAACTTCACCTTGTCTGACTTAACAACTAGTGCCTCGGAACCGTGGCCGGCAGAACTCTCAACGATGTTGACGGAGGGAGCGCTCAGCTGCACTTCCTGTGACTCAGACTGGAAATTCAGGATGATCACCTGACCAGCTGCTCCTGCAACGACCAGAGTCTCGGAAAGCGGACAGAACGCAATCTTCTGAATTGCGAGCTTGGGGCTGTCCGAGTAAAGTTCACTTGTTCCAACCTACCAACGTCACCAAACAATTATGTTGTTAAGCAGTTTTATTTAATTAAATGAGGCTTACAACATCATCTGTGTGACATGAAAGCTGACTTGACTGAGCACTTGCCTTGTAACATGGAGTGCTTCAATGTGAGCAACCCTGAGATGGGATCTTAAGCAAGTCACTTCACACACAACTGCTCAGTGCCAGAGATTGATATTTGGCTGAAGGTTCGTTATAAATGCAGAAATTATAATAATCAGTGCTCATGACAAGCAATCAACTTCTAAACCATTAGACTCTACATACCTGATTTAATGTGTCAATACATCATTTTAATTAGCTCACTGCAGCCCATTCAGCATACCATATTTCCAGAGCTGCAAAATTTGTGCCTTTTTGCAAGTAGACAGATTAAACACCATGTCCTTCTATTGTAGTTGCATTTCTGCTTCAGACAAACATTCTTTAGATGTAATATGTTGCTTCACAGAAGTTTCTATACAGTTACACAAAAATATGTGTAACCTGTACTGAATTAATACATCCATGTCCTTTATAGCCATGATCATGCCACATGAAGCGTAATGCCTGGTCAGTCGATACAACAGAATTCATAAAATTCTGAACCACAGCAGATAGTAACAAAATACTGACCTTGCGGAAGGGTGGCCAACTGTCTTCTGAGGAGTCAGCTGTTGCCTGTGGAGGATGTTCGTCTGACTCAAAGAATTCAGCCGTGTTTAGTCTGTACAAGAGACCCACTCGAGGAACGGTGACATTCCAGAAAAGCACCGACCCATCCTCATGACTGTCAAACACAAGAGCTTTATATACATCAAATCGTAAACCTTACAACGTAAAGTAGAACAGTTGGAGCAAGTGAAAAGATTGCTGGCTATTTAGCACTGCATCATGGGTTTGAATCCAAGTGTTTTGCATGCAAAAGTCAATCTGTGGTCAGGTCATGCATATAATGTGCATTGTTTTGCCAACTGATGTAATAGATTCGTTCATAATGACATTTAACATCATAGAGGCAAGTAGTAGAGTAGACATCTTGTAAGGGCACTATATAAATGTTCAATTACATTACATGTCAACTTAACTGTTTCAGCACCATAGAAAGAAAGGGGTTTCCAGTGCACAATGACATAACTGAAAGAAAGGTTTTCTGGCCTACATGGTTGAATGAGTTCAGAAGTGCTATTCTCCTTAACACACTGAAACTTTCTTACCCTGTAATAAGAAGTTCCTTTTCAGCCGACTCTGGGTGCTCGATTTTTCCACCATTCACTGGCAACTCCTAAAAATTTACCAACAACATTAAAAAATGCATAATATTAGGTGTCCTGATGCATAGATATATACAAAGAAGTTCAGGCATAAAAACGCAACATCTAGTCTGGACAATATACAAGGCATACCAAATCAGATGCAAAGCTAGAAACATTTGGTGGTTTAAGTATTAAACAGCTGGAGCAGATTAATCTCAAAGCAAAATCTCTTACTTTGGTTGAGTAGCCAGCAAAGAGTGGATTTCCGATAGAACTGATCTTATTCCAGAGTGCCTCTGGAACTCGGTCCACGTGCAGTAGGCCGGTAAGAGAACTGGAATGAAAGTTGGCAAGATACGGAAGATGCTGGACTGGCCATCCATCCGAAGTGATATCGATGCTGACTAGCTCCTCTTCAGACAGAATTACCAGCGACTGAACCTCTTCTTTTCCTGCACAGACACCAGACAAATCAGAATTTAAGCAAAATATAAACATAAAGCATACAACAATAACTGTGTAATATGAATATCAGAACAATACTGCCTCGTACAATGAAGACGAGCTGTTGGCCTTTAGTAATTTCATGAACTCTATCATACTACATATATGTGACAACATGAACATCACACCAACAAGAACACTGTAATCAAACAAGAACCATTCAAAATTAGCATAAAGCAGGTCAAACAGGATGAGGTTCTTATAACCAATTCCATTTAACACTTTATGGACAAGAGTGTACTGAAAGTGAATGAGAAACCAAAGCAGCTCATCATCTGAAGTGTTAACAAAACAAGAACAATACAATGCAATACAAACAAGAACTGTGAAAAACAAATACATAAGAAAAACAAATCTAAAACAAAAATGTTCTAGGGTTTTCAATACTTATGCACCAAATCCACTTTGTTGATTTTAAAATGATTTCTATTACAAAGAGCGCTCAACACATTTCTCATAAAAATTGACAACGTCTGAACATCTGTCTAAAAATAGATTCTCATCTCCAAAATGGCCTTGTCCATAAAATGTCTCACAAGCTGTGCATCAACGATGACAACATAAATTCTGCATAAAAATTCAACAGCTAATCAGAACACAGAACTTGCTCTCTTACCACCAGACTGTTCAGTTGCAGATGAGATTGTCAAGAAATCAACCACTTTGGATGTCAAGTCAAAAACAACTTGTTTCTCGCCACACATGACAGTCACAGTGTGCTTGTCACCAAAACTTGAGCGCGGCATTCCTCCGGAAAAGATCAGAAAAGATTCACTAAGCAAAACAAACAAAAAGAATGTTGCTACGGCACATACAAGATCAGTGAAACAATACAAATAGCTTTATAGTTATGTATATTAATCTGTGTACATATGAACATGCATTATATGTTGAAGTGGTATTATATATTATATTATAAGAAATACCAAATCTAGTTTTTAAAATGAGCACAAATTATATGTCAATAAACAGACCGTATCAAGTGTACCAAATAAATAAATTTAAATAGGCCTACAAAGAGTGTTGTAACTACGAGATCAAGAGGCACTGACCTGTCTGATGACTTGCTATCAATTTTGGTGATAGCTTTGCATGGAAAGGGACCTATTTGCAAACAAACATGACATCGTATTAAAGACCTGTGAATTACTAACGAATGAAGATTGACCAGATAACTCACCACCTAACTTAAACCCACGTACAATATTTAAGATCAACCGAATCATCACATTTCATACACCTTGCCAACAAGTGACTGCCCCATAAAACACTATCAACTGTTTTGCTTCCTGATTGCTCTCAGCATCCCCTACAGTCTATGTCAAACACCATGACTCCTGTACAGATAATGCATTAGTTTAAGGAAACACTGACTTCAGTAATGGTCTCTGCCATTACACACAATCACACATAATTATACACAATGTAATCTACTAAGAATTTACATGACGCTACTACATTTCAAGATCGGGTTGGCCAATGTGCCTCAGAGAGCACTTCCAAACAGCCTCTAAAACTGCTTGTATTCATGGTTGTTTAATAAATTAAGGCATGACTAAAACTGAAGAAGTATCCCAGGTTTCACTAGAAGATTCTTTTTACCATATGGCGTTGTGGCCAATTCCTTCGGCTGGCTTCCATCGCTTGTCTTCCAAACGACGTAACTGCCATCTGTATGAGATGTCACAAACTCTTCTCCCGTGCCTTTAAAGGCAGCTGATTCTAACTGCTGAAATGGCGAAGAACAGAAATTTCACTAACAGATGACGAAGCCATGCAAATAATTTCATGCAAAATTAATCACAACTTAGAAGTGTCCCATCTGATGGAGACATTAGGCCAAAAAAATAATGTTGTGTTTCCGGTAACCAGACCGAGTAACTTTTCTAGGCCCGACTGGGAAAATTTTGTTAAATTTGTTTCACACATTTTTTTATTGACACATGAATTTAACCTCTGTGTGCCAGAGGTGCAGATTTACGACATTGATAACATTGCTTTCCTTGCCAGAGGTATGTAAATAAGGGCACCATTAATTAGAGCAATAAACGGGCTAAAGTTTCCCATGGTCAGTATTAACATGCATCCGATGGTTGAAGGGGTTGGGAGAGTAATACATCGCAGGCAGAGGAATTAATTTTCTCACGGTAACTTGCAAGGGCTATTTCCAAAATCCCATCACTGTATTCAATGTATCAGCAACATCTACAGGAAAACAGCCTCCAAATTTGGCATTGATTCCTAGAGACTAGTTAAATGTAATATGTGTGCTACATTGATTGACAGCTGTCACCGGCCAATAGCCGGATGCAGGATAGGTTGCATGCGGACACATTTTCAGAGGGAGCATCATTCTGCAGCCCTCGTGAACAGGTCTGGTCTGAAGGGCACCGGCATATACTTTAAAATAGCAGCATACCATCTATGACAAATAAATGTTTAAAGAATGCAAAACTGTTTTAGCAAGGTGAAAGAGCAAATTGTTGTATAAAAATAATTTGCAAATAATAAGGATATTCATTTAAAGGTTTTTAATTTGACTAGATTTTAATACTAAATGTTTGTTTAACTGTTGTAGTTTTATATCTGCAACAATATATACTTTAAAATAGCAAATTTTCCGCAGAACCAGAAAAATACATTTAACATAGAAAATTTCTGTTTTTTAAAAAGTTCCTTTTATTTACAGTATTTCCATCTATAAAATAAGTTCAAAGAACGCGAAACTGTTTTAGCAAGGTGTAAGAGCAAATAGTTGGATAAAATTATTTTGCAAAATAAAATTTTTTTCCTACCTACCTACCCAGTTTATTAAAGCTATGTTACCGGAAACACAGCTCATTATTTTTTTTTGCCTTAAGAAATTATTGAATCTAAGCCTATACATAGTTGTTTAAAATTATTACATTTAAATTGTTATTTAGTAATATTATATTGATGGAAAAATATCGGAAATTTTCCGGGAAAAAACACTCGGGACCCACAACTTTTCCGCCTCACAACACTACAAGGGACCCAGGCAAAGGTGTACAGTTCGTCCACTAAGGCAGTCCGTACAGAGGGGAGAGGGATTGTGTCCAGTGTGCATACTGCATTGGACCTATTTAGAGTTCTTTTGCTGGATGAGGTAATATCAAAGTACCCATCCTGCAGCACAGTTACGTCTGCCTAATCTAGGCCGTAGGATTACGTTGGAGTGCAGACATCCACAAAGGAAGATGAGGAGGGTAATGCCAAATGCAGACAATCACAGAGAAAGTGGAGGAATGAGTGCACAGGTAATTTTGTGTGGATTTCCTTTATAGACAACTACCATGTCTCCAGGTTAAATAGGACAACAGCAACATGTCTAAAAATTAACTTTGAAGCACTATTCTAAGTTTGCAAATTCTACAGGGAAATTGAAAACATTAAAATAAAATTCAGCAGCATTTGAATTGCTGTACGATACAGATGTCAAAAATATAATCTTGGAAAATTTCTGTACATACAAGTGTCGGGGTAAAAGAATGGAAGTCAAAAGTTTATATGCATCAACTGAAACTAAGAACTGAGACGTGCCTGCGATGTGTTGAAGGTTTGGTCAACTGTACCAGCTGTCAAATCCAGAAGAACCAGAACACCTCGTCCAAATCCAACCAGAAACTGCAAACAAATCCATTTAGCTCATGTCTCAGTCAACAAAAAACTGATTTATCAGCTGTCTTGTCACAAAATGTAATTGTAATTTAAAACGAGTGGCACTACATAAACTGGACATTCATAAATTGCCACTTCAAGAAAATCAAGGTTCACTTACACCAAACAAACCATTAATATAATCTATAATTTGCAAGCTTCATGTCCAAGCTTCATGCCCAACAGTTCTTTGTCTTGGATTTTGTTCCAAACATATGCACACGCTGGAGTTCTGTGACCAAGAATGCTGTAATTTTGGCATACAAAGAACTCCATGTCTTATGAGCAGCCTTTAAGCTCTTGACCACATAATGCACAGCTTAAGTCAGTTGACAGGCCACCTACAACTTCCCCTTGGAGTGACATGAACCAGGCATGATAGCCAACTAGAGCAGAGCTGTCAATGAACACAACCCAGTACCACACAGCACAGCTACACACCAAGAACGATAAACAATGGGACACCATTCTGCCAGTGTTATCAGGTTTTTCCAGCAAAGACTGTATATCCTCTGCCTGAATGCAGTGTACTTAACTAACTGCAACAGCCATGCAGGACCCGATAATAGGAAACTGTTCTCCAGCTGCCTGAACTGCTACATTTCTGTATTCTTCCAGGAAGACTAGTTACTCTCCACCTGAATGCAATGCAGTGACCAGTCCTTAACTCATTGACACATCCATGTCCAAAGGTCTTTCAATGCTGTATCATCAACCAGACAGAGTGGTTTCAGCAGTGGTCTCCATATGCCCTCCCACATGGTCATTTCCAAAACTTACAGGCTGCTCAAAAACAAACAGAATAACTGGACACAAAATTATGGTGCACAGGTGCACCTGTCAGAGCCGTGTCTTCTAATGCCTTAATTTTTGTCAGAACTTATCTAGAACCACTGTCTAATGACTAAACATCTTTCAGTGTTGCAAAGCCATTGCAAGTGGAGGAACCTGAGGTCCGTTATGGAGTCGAAGACTGAAAGTCCTGGAAAAGGTTTGAAATCAAGCTCTCCAAGTAACACGGTGACTGCTTTCAACCACTCGGCCAGTGTCACATGTACATGAGGTACAGCGTAGTTTCATAAAAGCATGATATCAGAAGTCACATCCTCTGAACTTGTAGGTTAAGAGGCTGATGCCTCTATCAGAGCAATGCCCTAACTGAATAACCCTTGACCTCTTCAGATGTCCAGGTAATACAGGACACTGTGCAAGTCTCCCCGAATTTACTGTCACTGCTTCTGAATCATCGGTACAAAGGGCAGCGTCTTGGTTGTTATTGGCGCCCTTCTGATAAACACCTGAGTAAAAGGCACATGCTCCAGTCTCATAGGCTGATAAATACTTGGTCCAGAATTCATCACCAAACTTACAAACGTCACCGGTCAGCAACGAGTTATTATATTATTCAAAGTTTTCAAACTGTTGTAATGTAATGTAACTGAACATCTATATAGCACCCCTTCAAGATAACTACTCAGAGGCGCTCTCTGCGCTAGCCTATATCATTACGAAGGAATATATTACATCAGTTAGCAAAACAACGCACAGTAAGCTGAAAGAGTCACCAGTGGCGGGCCCACGCACACACAAAGAACCAACCAACGGATTCTGTCGACAGCTGAAGATGGCATGGATGTTCGTAGTGTTAAATGTACAACTTAGCCTGGAGACTCTGAGACTCTAAGTTGTACATTTAACACTACGAACATCCTCACCTCATTACTTCTGTTTATAAACCTATCTAGACTTGGTTTCACTCAGCAACTGAGTAAGAAAACTGTCAGTCATGTACTATACCTGTCAGCAATTCTATATGGAGTACAACACGGTGGCCTATCAGTAACAGGTCTGGCCTATGACCAAGAGGTTAAGGTTCGATTCCGTGTAATGACCCTGGCCAAGTTTTTTGCATACACGTGCCTCTGTCATCAAGCAGCATCAATTGGAACCAGAGTAAGCTAGGAAGTAAACAACAAATTCTCCGATGCATCGGCCCTATGCCCAGGACCCTGGAATTTGTCCATTGCCAGCTGATGGGGCAAAGTGAAGGAAATGGGCAACTCTTCTCTTACATCCCACATGGGAGCTTTACTTCTACTTTATGTCCATATGGAACCCATACAGGGTCCATCAGCTGCTCATGGGCATGCTCACAGAGATCAATGAATATTAACTAGTTATGTAGTTCAGTGTTTCAACTTCAAGTCAGTAATTGGAGGAGGAAGTGGCATAACTTCAAATGTCATGTGCCCTGTAGTCCATCTAGGGTTTGTTTGTAATTATCAGGCTTTGAGTGGACCTCTATCTGATTTTGGGTTAGACTACTTTACAGAGGTCTATGTGGAAATTCATAGAGTAACATTTAAGAACATCTTAAAGGTAATGTACAGATATGCACATAATGCACTGCTGCATGTTACGGGTGAACCCACTATTGAAAAACAAGCCTCACTGTACTTAGAAGGTTTGTACCTAAACACCCCGATAAGCAAGCGTCTATGTTCATGTACACTTACGACCCAAAGTGCTGAGATAATAATTTGCACCACTATGCCTAACTAGACTTGCAGCACTGAGTGACAGATACAACTATGTCTAGACATGTCCCAAAGATTCATGACATGCTTTTCAACAGGTCCAACTGATCACAATCTGACATTGATATGAGACTGTCTTAGCCAATCCATCATACATGGCACAACCAAACTTTACAGTGAATAAGTATAACGTACTCAAAGCTCAGTCAGTGCCACACAAAATGAAACCTGAACCATTTAATCCAGGGATGAAATGTTTACCAAACTTCATTACCTCGTGACGAGACAATTTGGCATACTGCAAACAATGCAAGTAATTACTTAATTACAGGCACTGTTTCCCAAATTGCAAAAGTGATGTGTAGCCGGCATAGGGTGACCGGCGAGATGAGTCCTATGAGACTTCACCGGTAGCCCACCACTCAGTTTGTATAATTTGTGTATTGTGATTTTGCTTTATTTGGTGGTGAATAGACTACTTACTTACTTACTTATGTGTGTTCTATATTTTGTATTCACAACTTGAGTGCCCACACCAGCTGCTCTTAATCCTTTAATAACAAGCTGCATTGGTTTCCCAGTCATTGACTTACAACTCACTAGTATCTTGGTACAGACATGAATCAACCACAGAAAACCTAGATATTCAGCAGACTCTCACAACAGGCGAGGAACACTTTGGGCTGAACACATCAGAAAAGCTAAAATTCAAGGTTCCTGGGCTAACAGTGTTTAGCATTTCACCTTCAAAGCCACAGTTTGAATCCCAGTATGCTACAGAAAACTGCCAAATTCATAATGTAATACACAAGGTAACGTATATTTTTGGACTGTTGTGGTGCTTGTGTTTCTGCATAAATATCTTCCAATGCCAGATCATATCTCTAAGGACAATTACTCTTGAAAGAGGAGCATAATAAATAAACAAAGCGTTTATCTTAGCTTATTTATCCCATTATATTACAGCTTTACAATGACTGTGAATCAGCTGCTGCTACGCAATTGCATGTATCATCCGTTAATAGTGACTCAGGTATCATTTGGTAAACCAGATGTTACCATACCAATCGCTGGTACAACAAAATAAGCACACCTGCCTCACAAACCCTAAATGACCTCATCGTGGTTAAGAAAGCATACAATATACGCTTTCATGCTAAAGTGAAACTAGATGAGAAAAAGGCGGATCTTATCATCAGCAAACAGAAAACCAGAGAAAACGGAGATCCTTTTGACTAATGCACAGACATGGTGACAGCAATCCAATTGCATACTCCCAGGTTTTCAATCAGAAAAGATAAAAAAACAGGGTTTTCAAATAGGGTTGTTAATATCTGTTTTTTTGGCAAACCGATTATCGGTTTTAGAAATCCGATTTAAAACCGATTATCGTTTTTTATTGGCCTTCATAGAAAATTTAATATATTATCATATAATGCAAGTTACTGAAAACCGATAATCGCTATGTACGGTAACGTACATACACGTACGGGGTTCTACTATTACCTCGTTGGCTGTGGAAGACCACTTTATATACAGGCAATAATAGGTCCCTGTGGGGGTTCTACTATTACCTCGTTGGCTGTGGAAGTATCCCTTCTATATAAGAGGCAATAATGTGTTGCTGTGGGGGCAAGTCTACTACTACCTCGTTTCTGTGGAAGTCTCGGTTTTATAGATATATAAGAGGCAGAATTCGATAATCGTTTTGTCAATAATGAAAACCGATTATCGCTCAAGCAACCGATAATCGGATTTTAAATTATCGTTTAACATCCCTATTTTCAAAGCAACACAGTGAGTTCACAGTTCGTGAGAAAGTTGAAACAGACGAGTCTTACGTTTAGACAAAAAATGCCCTTTAAGTTATTGCAACCAGTCACTTTTGAAAAGTAACTATCCAACACTGATTACATGCAACATAATGCATACATGTTTCATTACTCAGTATAAATTATGCACAACCACATACATATAGAGTCAAATGTACAGAGACATGTGCAGCCTATTTGTATATTGCATACATTTATACACATGCGCAAAATGATTCATGCGCCGACTGCTGGTGCATAACGTTTTATTGTAGAACATCATTGATTTTTGCTGACAAGATCAATAGTGCAAGTGACTCATATGTGCATGTAATTCCCCGACTCTCAACTATTATCGAGTTCCAATATTTCATTTACATCCTTCTTCAGATTTTTAATAGCATCATTATCTGCAGTACAAGGTATCAATTGTTAGCACTCGGCAAATGCATGTAGAAGACAGATTTCCAGTCCCTAAAGTCACTATGTCAGAGGAGGCATGACCCTGCATACCACCTCTTTACACGGCAAGCTTTAGACAATCAGTCAAACAATTACAACATAATTACCTTAATTTCTAAACATACATAAAAATCAATATTTACTCAAATAAAACAGAAATACATATAAAAACTTTATTACAACTGCAACCCCAGCCACTACGAGTGACCTTAACTACGAGTAGCGTGTACTCAGAGATAATGGGCAGGATGATGTCTACGCTATAAATCTTCACCCGTTCCCTCTCTGTTCTAATAATACCACTGCATCATGTGAAATGATCATATCATTTACATATTTTCAAATCCTGAAACCAGAGAAGTGCTGTAATAATTTCTCGACTTCAGAGACAAGAATCTTCCCTCCGATCTTCCCTCCGAGAGTCTGTAATACACTAATACCTTAACCCTTTAACGACGAGCGTGTACTAAAAGCGACTGGGAAACCAATACAGCTCATCGTTAAAGGGTTAAACAAGGTTTCAAAGAAGTACACGTTGGTATGTGACATTGTTTCAGCTCACCTTGTCTGGTGTTGCAGGATGCTGAAGAATTAACTCAATTGCTCCTGGGTTAGTTTTAAAGTCTTCCGAAGCTCTGGAAGATAGAAGTACTTGTATTGAAATCTATCAGCCATTTATCATTCAACAGAATATTTGTACTGATCACAAACAGCATAGCAAATATAATAATCAATCAATCAATGAGTCAGGCGCACACCCAGCCGATCACAACACATATGCCGAGGATAAGAAAATGAAGTCGCTAACACTTCATGCCCATGGCTCCCTCAGGGCTAGCTTAAGGGAATCTTCTTCTTCAACTATCATTTCAACTGTGAAATGCTTTTGAAGGCCAGTAATTTTTTGCTGAAGAAGTAGCTCATCATCCACTTCCATAGTGACATCAACTACAGACTTGCTTAAAAGTACTGTCGTCACTGAAAACCAGAATAAATTGTCAGTTTTCAATTAAATGATTTATCCAAATATTCATCAGAAGAAGTTTAACTGAAACTGCATCCGGCTTCCAACTGTTTTGACCCCATTTTCAAGTCTGACACTAATGAGCCATTTCCCATCACACATGGCACAGTTTGATGTTTTCGAGAGGTTCTTACAGTTCCCCATACAAATATATAGCCTACATGCAAACATGCAATTATCATACCACCAATCCAACTATAATAGTAAGCACTAACCAAGGACAAGTCTCAGTGAAGCTCAAAAAGTGCTCCATATTAGAGAGTGACATGGGAATTTCCTGATAACCGCGGTAAATCCCGCCTAATGGGGACAACAATTGCGGTAATACCGCGGTAATGGGGACAACAATGCCGCGGTAATGGGTTTTACACTCGCGGTAATACCAATGGGGAATGAGCCGGCAAGAAACCCGAGTGATGTTAAGAACTTGAGAAATGATAAGGAGATTTTCTTATTTTCCTAAAGCCTTCTAGTCAGAAATGGTCAAGACTTGGTTAATGCAAACTGTCGATAAGACAATAACAGACTAATGCAGTCAGCAATACAAATAGCTTTGTAAGCTAAAATATGTTATTTTTTAAATTTTAATTGGTGTAAACTTTTGCGGGAATGTGATGTCGTCCTGCGGGGATGGGGTGGGGATGGGGAGAAACCTGCGGGGGATTGGGCGAGGGATGGGGACAAACCCTGCGGGGATGGGGCGGGATGGGGAAGACTTGCTTGTTGCGGGGCGGGGATGGGGACGAGATTGTCTCCCCATGTCACTCTCTACTCCATATATCTCTGATTTTCCTACTTCGCTAAAATGCAATATTTTAGCCTTGTGATTTCACAAAATAAGCTAGGTCAGTCCTAAATGAAATATTAGAGCTAAGATGCCACATCAACACTCACTTCTCAAGCAGAACGTCCGGTGTGAAGGACTTGCTTGTCAGGTCAAAGGTCACCAGGTCGAGAACGAACACAGTTCCACCGTCAGTGCCGAGAAGGATCTCGTCTCCTTTCGAGGAAACACAGCAACAAGTCACGTTCTTTGCTTTGCTGAAAAACAAATTTCCACTATTACACATCCTCACTCTTCTTTGTTGCTCAAATACTACTTATTAGCATATTTCAGTTTTACATGCAACAACAAAGTATTCAATGTTTAATACAATATTGATATTTCAAACACATATGTAATTATATTTTACAGAGTGAATCTATTACAAATGCATTCAGAAAGACTTTAAATAAAAATCACTTTTAAAGCTGTACTTAAATTCCTTTAAAGAGATTTATTATATAACTTATAAAATTTTAATTCACTAGTCTTTTGTCATTAAAAAAGTTAGATCAGATAAAACATTGAAACAGCTAATATTGAATTTCATGTTTCAACATTTATTAGCAGGTTCCATAAAACACAAAAACTGGATATAAACTTAATTTAATCTGAAACCAAAACTATGTCATCATTTACCAGACGTCCATCTTGAATGTCTTAATTTCATCCATTGTTGGATTTCCATCTTTGGTGTTCATCTCCCACAGGTGCAGAGAATTACCTTCACAGCGTGTCACCAGCCTTGCCTTAAATCCACAGACATCAGCAGCAAGCAATTATGGATAGGAAACATTAAGTTAAAGTATAGTTAGCACCATTTTTGTAATATCAATCTATATTAACTTAGTAACAAAGCAAGAACTTTGCCATAAGAATATGATTGACAATATGTTGAGCAAAGGGTTCTCTTGAGAATCAACTTGCTTATCCTCCATAGGCTGCCTCTCTGTCTTACAGACTGATCTTCTAGATCGACTTTGTTTTGGTACGCCATCAGTTGATGCCTTGTGCATTAGACACCAGCTCGACACATATTTACTACACTATTTTATTACCATTGGGGACAGCATAAGGCCTTTCTTTTACTTTCACTTGCAAAGCACTTGATAATTTAATAATCGTAATCGTAAATTTATATAGCGCCACTGACAGAGTTCTGTTAACTCTTTTCATTTATTATTTTATTTGTCTGGTTTATGCTTCGACATGTAACTGGGTGCGGTGTGCCACCCAGATTTGTCTCTTTTTCAAATAAACGAATATATATATTCAAGAAATACTCCTCACAGGCGCTGGAAATAAGCAGGAAATAGAAAAGCTGAGCTCAAATAACAAATTAGGTCCCAAAAAATGAAAATAATATAAAAATAACAACAAGAATGAAGATGGCAAAATATGAAGTTAGCAAGTAGCAACAAGAATGAAGATGGCAAAACATAAAAGTAAAAAGTAGCAAAACAAACTGAAAATAGGTGAAACAATCTCATGAACTACATTTAACACTTTAACGATGAGCTGCATTGGTTTCCCAGTCGCTTTTAGTACAGTCTCGTTGTTAAAGTGTTAAAGAGACATGCACAGAGGGATGACAAGAATGCAATGAAAGATGATGAAACACAAAAAGTACCTGGTCTGGCAAGAAAACAATCTGGCTGACACTTGCAGAACCAGAATGCTGGCCAACAAACTGGACTCCAGGCCTTCCATAGCTTCACAGAATTAAGGAAACATCAGAATCTGTTTTTATAACTAAAACTGCCTGTAAAACTTAGCATATGCACACTCATCTAACGTAACTTGAACAGAACCAGGCATCGCAATAATGTACAAGGAAACAAAATTGAACTAAAAGCCAAAAAAGATGACAAATTCAGTTAAAAACAACATGGATATTTGTAAATATTACAAGTTCTCACAAGCACATCAAGGCAAGGTAAGTATTCAAAACAGGTTTCAGAAGCATGCTCTTCCAGGTCAATGATACTTTGGACGAATCACAAACACAACTTCATCCATCCATCAACCCGACACTTCTGCACAGGCAACGCAACTCAGCAATTAATTTTTTTTAGAATTTCACACAATGATCCAGTTGGATGTATCATGTGAAATCCCAATACACAAGTGAAAGCCACAAATATTATTAATCTATCCACAGCAATCGAGTGACACTAAATCACTAGCGCTACTCGAGTACAATCACTAAATCAACAACACCACAGTGCTACAAACTATAGTACAACAAACTATACTACACTACGTATGATCTCGCTTCTATGTACGATCATTATGATATTGTCATTTGAGTAGTTGGTTGGCAAAAAGGCACTAAACCTATAGCTTTTATGTTTCACAGTTATTATCCTAATATTGTCATTTGGGTAGTTAATTGGCAAGAAAGTACCAATTTTTATCATTTTTATGCATCACACTTAATAACCTTGACAATAATAATACAAAGCATTCAAACAAATGCTGTTCTTGTAACCACCAAGCAGTAAATGGCGTACTTAGCAAATATAACACCACTCACATTGTCTATCTCCCCTATTACACTCCAAATAATATGCTTAATTGCACTGTAAACTGCAGTTAAGCTAAGCCATATAACCAAAATTGGTGAGGTTAGACAGCAGCAGGACGAAAGGCAAAGCGACCATCTGCACGGAAGGCAATAGGAAAATTGTTAGCCCTCTCTGACTGAAAACCAATCAGAAAGACAATAGGGTCGATGAATGATAGCATAGCCATCTGTTCTGCACTGCAAAATCAATGTTTTAACATTGGGCATTATGAGGTCCATACTTGTATGCAGTGTTAAAGATGTCCCTGTTAGGACCAAGCCATTTCTTTTCCATCAAAATGAAGGCCAAGAGTACCCACAGCCCACAATAGAATCATACCTACGGCAAACTCTCTATCTCGTAAAACATTTGTCACACGGATGCTTCATACTTGGATTCATTTTTTTATCTTTTCAATAAACTATGTACACTAAAATGCGGTTAGCAGTTGGTTTTTCAATAAAGGATATACTTACTTACTTAAATATGTATTATCAAAATGATCAACCTCAAAAACCGCTGGCAAAAATCAATTTTAATACATTTCAGATACAAAAAACCAGGCCTACAAACTGGGCATTGAAGTAACATTTGTTGATAAGCAGACAATAGGAAGAAAAAGTAATGCACAATGCAATTTCCTGTATTGTATTGTATTGTATTGTATTTGAACACTTGTTATAGCGCCTCAACCAGATTTCCCATTCAGAGGCGCTCCCGACTACTGCGCGAACGCTGAATCGGAGTTTCACGCCGAAGCGCATGAGCAATTGCGAGTGAAGGGACTTGCCCAGGGTCCCTACGCGGCGACTTTGAGGTGGATCCGAACCCGCAACCCTCCAGCTGCAAGGCACCGAACATACCCCTACACCACCGCGCCCCAGTATATTGTGATGTGTTGTATTGTGTGTTGTATTGTACTCCACGTTTATAATGCGACCGAGCCACCCGCAGTAAAGATCCGAGAAATTAATCTCTGATAATCCGACCCGACCGGGAAGCGAACCCGGGGCGTCGGCGAGCGGGCACCAACCCACTCGGCCACTCAGGATCCTCAGGATGTATGTTATCAGCTTGCAGCATTCTGGAGACAAGTATTATAACAATGTATCATTTGTTACGTAAGGCCAAAACAAAATAATGGTGTGTTTCCGGTAACCCGACCGACTCACTTTTTTGCCGCGACTCGGAAAATTTTGTAAAAAAAAATTTTTTTACGGAAAATTTTGTAAAAAAATATTTTTTTACGGAAAATGTTAAAAAAAATTTTTTTTCCTACTTCACATACATTAAGCCTTTGCATGCCGGTGATGTAGAATCACGACATTATAGGTGCATTCACTGAAGCAGAGACGTTCGGAAACTAGCGGTCTTTCAATGGAAAAAATGGTGCCGTAAATTTTCAGCAATAAAAGGGCTAAAGTGTGGAGTTTGGGAGAGGGAGGTAATAGACTCGAAAGTGGTGGATTTTCTCAAGGTAATTTGACAGGGTTATTTCACATATCTGACCCCCATATTCATTGTATCAGAAATACCTATTATCGTACGTGCCATTATAAAAGTAAAGCCTCCTAATAGCAATCAGCCTACTTAACAACCTCTGTAGCATTCTACTTTTGTAGCAACCAGCCTTCTTAGCAACCAAGCTTTGTAGCAAGCAGCCTCTATGTCAGCCTCATTAGCAACCAGTTTCAAAGTCAGACTTGGCCCCTTTACCAACCGCCTTCCTTAGCAACAGTTATCCTTAGAAACTGTCCTGCTTAGCAACTGCCTTCATTAGCAACTAGTCTCCTTAACAACCAGTCTTCATAGCATCCAATCTTCGTAGCAAGCAGTCTCCTTAGCAGACGACGTTAGGAACCATATTTCTTTCTATGCAGCGTTAATAATATTATAACAATAAATGGGCTCAATGTTTCCCATGGACAATTTACGCACATGTATGATGTTGAGGAGATAACAGACACCGAAAAGTCAGCGATTTTCTCACGTTACCACCCATGCATATTTCCTAAAGAGCCGTTGTCTGCTACACGTTTATTGTTTAATGTACATAATCCATAATTCCTTCCCCACCCCTACCCCTTCCATTTCACCTTGGAAGAAAAACGATGTCAGCAAAAATGAAATAAATAAGATTGTTTTCTACAGCAGTTTGAAGATACATTCTTCAAAAAGGCATTTTTAATACTCGCATAGAAAATATATACTTTGGTACAGCATGTACCGCTGTGCATAAATGGGCAGTGGCGTAATTTTGGGAAATCACTGCATAAAATTATTTTACCAAAATAAAATTATTTTCCTACCTACCTACCCAGTTTTTTTTAACTCTGTTACCGGAAACACACCATTATTTTTTTTGGCCTAACTGGTATTTGAGCAAAATTTGGGTTACTGGACCAGTGTCCTAAAGTTATTAATGGACCAATGCACAGCAAGGCTATGAAAACAGCTTATGGCAACCAACAACAGGTTTTTCATTCCTGGATCTAATGTAATTTAATAATGAACTTTTTACGCCTTTTGAAGTAATATAAAGTTCTGGACATTTTCATAGCACCTTGTAAGCGCTGTGAATGGTCATTAAAATTTATGCTAGCTTAGAAGATAATTTCCTATTTAATAAACAAATTTAAACTGAACTGTTGCTTCTCATAAACTTTTTACTAAATTAAAATGTCAGTCAGTACCTAATTGATGCAGAGTAAGCTGATTAGCTGAACTATGTCTTTGGAGATGGCAACAAAAACAGAAAACCATGCACAGGCCAAAGGGTGATATCTGTGAACTATGTGTTACTAATATTTCATCCAATATGGGTTAAGCAAACTCAAAGCCTGTCACGCTCTTTATTATTATTGCCTACAGCAACTTGAAGCTTCCAGAATTTATGAGACACCACACAAACAATCATTCACTGGAAAGGAGATAGTCGTTTAGATAAAATGACAGTACAACCACAACGGACTTACAATGTTTGACTAACACGGTCATGGCAAGATCATAAACTCTGTTTAAACTCTGCTAACTGCCACTTCAGATATAACTAGGCAAAACAAATAAAAAGAGAAATTTAGGTCAGAGGTGAGGCACTGTAGCTACATGTGCACAGTCATGAATGTGAACATTTTAAATGTATCAATCGTCCAAATGATCCTAAGCACAAGCATTTGATTACATGCCCAGGCCAATGATAGTCATCAGATTCATTCATTCATTGGACTTATATAACGCCCAATACTTCCTTACAACACAAACTGAAATGTCAATTTAATACAGCCTTAGAAAATAACCACAACACTCAACACGATTCACAGAGACGATGTGTTACGAGGTTTCTATGCATTTTTTATTTTTACAACACGCAACTAAAGAATCCTTCCGTGGGTAGATTTATAGATTTATTGTAAGTAAGATGAATATCTTAAAAACATTTCTTGGTTAGTACAGCCATATCTCAATTTTACTTGTTTTTGTTTCAATGTAAAGGATACACTCTGAGCAAACCGCTTGACGTTCCAATAGCCAGAAAGCTAAGGCTAGGGTCATAGGCAAGGGCCGTTGGCTTGTGAGGAAAACCATAATCCAAGCCCTGAAATAAACACCAAAAGGTTTCTTTTAATGTGACCAAAAACTACATAAAACAAGGCAAGCATGATCTACAATTCTACAAAATTATTTAGTCAGCTAAAAACAGGTTAAGTCCATTCACAGAAATGATATTCATATAATCGTTATCAAGATGACTTGTACATGCTGTGAAGTAAAACTTGAAAGGTTTCTATAAGACAGAGATTGGTGCATTTGGACCTCTTGAAATCCTTCTGTCATCAAGTCAACACTCAGAAGCATGACTATTTCAAACTCTGGCCTAGATGACTAACACAGGCAGCTTTGAAACCCAATAAAACGCATGTGAGAGCCAATTCCAGATGTCGGGCCCAGCCACAAAGAACCACAGGTCCAGCCACAAAGAACCACAGGTCCAGCCACAAAGAACCACAGGTCCAGCCACAAAGAACCACAGGTCCAGCCACAAAGAACCACAGGTCCAGCCACAAAGAACCACAGGTCCAGCCACAAAGAACCACAGGTCCAGCCACAAAGAACCACAGGTCCAGCCACAAAGAACCACAGGTCCAGCTACAAAGAACCACAGGTCCAGCCACAAAGAACCATGCTTCAACTTATTTTATTTTCATGCTGGGCAAAACCACAGGGCAAGTTGTGCCAAGCAACACTAGCTAGTATCCTGAAAACATGACCCACAAACTCAAAGTAACTTAACATAACCTGGGCAGTGCTCTGACCCCCCAGCATGCAGAACTTTGAAAGAGCATTCAGCAACTGACAGCCAGTGCATGTTAACATGCTCTAGCCTACATGGCTAACAGCACATGGCTCACAGTGTGGTTTTTATGTACAGCATGAATCCATTCATCTTAAATGCCAGTAATAAAACTGGCATACTTTTGAGTGTTTAACGACATCTTACATGGCCACCCTGGCCATTGTCGTTGCCCTCCTTGTTTATCCAGCCTTGGAACTGGCCCCACCTGAAAAACGCAATGTAAGTAGTCTAGTTATGTTAATAACTGGCTCTTGCCGATGCAGATAGCCATGGCCAGTCACTGATCTGCAGAAAACGTGAATATCCATTATGTATTAAAACATCACATGCAGAAAATTCAGTGTCCCAGGCAGAACTGATCATGCCAACTTGGACAAATTAAATCTAGTCATGCATGGCTTAGTGACAGGTCAAATCAAGTTTGGGATAGTCTAGAGTGGACAGTCCATTTTGTCAGTTCCTTAGTCAATTCTTCAGTCAGAATTCAACAGTGTGTCAGTATGATCAAGCGACAAATAGCTCACTTTCTGGAAAGCGAAGAGTTCCTTCTGCAGTCGTTTTCTCGTGTCGCTGTCTTTAGAATCGCCTTTCTTCAAGCCCAACTTCCTCAAAACTGAATCCATGCTTTACAGTTCTGAAACAACAAATACCCAGCTCTCATCAACAAAACTACCTCTGACTCTCAAACTCTTGCAAACAACAACAATCAGTAAAACTCATAATGGAATAAAAATAATGAAAAATTTCATATAGCACCACAATGACCCTATAGACTTAGAGACCCATGATACCAGCAATTTCAAGAACACATCTACAGAGAAAACTGACAATTGTTACACTTGTTTAAACAAACTTAATTACAATGTTGCACATCAGGCATATTGGTAAACTCCAGTCCCAACATCAAGTATAAGTAACATCCAAACTCTAATGCATCAGTGGCCCAGCTCCATCAACAATGGCTATACTCTGAATCTTGCCTCCTCTTTGACTATATTACGAAATGAATACTCTTTAACTTTATACCAGCGCCCACTTAACCAATCACTGGGCTATCACTAGGATCTAGGCAGCTAAATTGGACCAAACAGCTAGGCCATGTACTGCTTGCATCAGA
The DNA here is from genome assembly GCA_020284085.1 of Aporrectodea caliginosa. NCBI lineage: Eukaryota > Metazoa > Annelida > Clitellata > Crassiclitellata > Lumbricidae > Aporrectodea > Aporrectodea caliginosa. Next base: position 127,552 of record JACEVL010000427.1, on the reverse strand, counting down.
AAATTCAAAACCACCAACTGTCAACAGCCAAAGAAGTCAAACATTGATCCAACCGGTCAATGTAACCACTGTTTAAGATAAACCATTGCAAAATATCACATGACATGTTGACAACTTTGCTTTGCAACAAAACCAGGATAGAAGTCAAAAAATTTATGACCACAACCACAAATCTCCCCCATATCCTCCCTCCCCTCTACAGTGATATCACCATAACCACAACATTCTCAATATTGCAAAACACAAAGCAACATACACAAAACATAACTTACATGTACGTACCGGAAATGACCTAATTACTATAAATAACATCAATGAGCATCACTGCTACACACTAAATTATTTAAATTAAAACATGGTAAACACCATATCCAAACTACAGAAAACAAACTAAAAATTATAACAAGCCAGCCAAAACATTAACTGATTCATTTACAATAAAGATAGTTTCCACATTGGCTTCCGCTTCAAATTCAAGGGCACCCACATATATTGTGCAGAAGGGACGAAGAAGGAAACCAGACACTTCATCAGAGTCGGAAGTAAGCCAACAATGTTCGGCTATGATTCAATAGGGACACGTGTACCCCATCTTGTCCATGCCTACCTGCAGATGCCCACGATCCATACAAAGGAGTTAGGTAGGCAGTTACCATATATAGCCAAATGTTTCCTCCCTCTCATGTCACAGGTCAAATCCGCTATTCATAAATATGCCTTAGGCCGTTTTATCTACCATTTCAGCAGCTGTGCTCAGGTCATGTGCACAACTGAAAGTAATTATTCCAAATATAATTCACGCCTTTCGCAAACATTTTTCCTAAATAATGTACATTGTACGTAGCAGTTGTGAAAGGCAGCTTGCTAATGTGCACTAATAGCCATTTTTTTTTAAGTAAACAAAACACTACAAACATAGATAGGAGTAGGCATAAATCAGTGCATTTTCACATCACCTTACAAGCCATGATGTGGCCTATTGTAGATACCACACAATTGTCTAAGAGCATGAATGTGACTGGTGACATATATACCGCTTATTCTGTGTTGTCATACAAGCAGACATTAATTTTTACATAGTATCTCAATTTTACATTCCCAGGCAACCATTCCAACTTTTGCTCCTGCATCCTGGGTTAAAATCCTGGTATTCCACATGAAATTGAGCGTTTAAGTGTAACCCCATATAACCCATAAAGTCAGGTTTTCCAGTAGTATGACTATCAGGTGGAAAGATATTTCAAACTTCAGACCACGTTCGTTTTAAGGGTCATTTTAAAGTAACCAAAATTTATCAGATACAAGGCATTACCAAACCCTATTTGTGCACAATCAATGTTAATAGCAGTTTCTCCCGCTTTACTCATTAGAGGGTATTCTAAAGCTGCTATGTAAATGTCTAGTTACAAACAGACATACATATATTAATGACATGCACAGACAAGGGTCTCTCCACTTACTCACTAATCTTAAAACCAACCATCTTTAAAAGTGCACGACAAATTTAAAAAAAATAGTTCAACGTAGGGCACCAACATATAAATCACCTACTAAAAATCCTAAGATATCTTTTCAACTTCTTATTGGCAAACTTTCTAACCAGCAGTGCGTTCTGACTTTATTTGAAAACTGTAGTTATTTCATAGATTTCACCTTAAAGATGATTTATTTAATTCCAACTTGGTTCCCTTGACTGCTAGAGTTCTAACAAATAAATTGTTTGATAGCGCTATATAATTTCCTCCCAACACACGCACCTCAGGAACCTCACACTATGTTTTTAGATATTTATTTGTAAAAATGAAATTATGTTTCACTAAAACACCCGGCGTATGCCTGCTGAACCTCCCTTGGGAACAATTACTCCACAGAACTAGAACAGAGTGGCACGCTACAACTACACCAATATTAATCCAAACAATCACATCGAGTTTATCCAAGAAATCAATATTCATTTATGCGTCGTTCACATCCGAAGCAGTTCATACATTCCGCTCGATTCTCTGATACGCCGATTATTACCACACGAATCAAACAGAATGGCAAAAAGCGCGAATCCTGGAACCGTGACCGATGGTTACCATTTGATCCCCGCATTCGCTCAGCACAGCAGGTAGGTACGCTGCAATATTATTCCTATACAGGTAGCCAGAAAACACCGAAAATCTACTCGAATCAAAACGACTCTAACAACAAGAAATGCTTTACCTTTTCTACTACCGTCGGGCGAAAAATGAAATGGTAAAATAGCAACGGAAATGGTGAAAATGGTTGAACAACCGAATGCAAACGTCACAACCAGTTCAAACGAATTGCGGTAAAAAAACAATTGCTTTAATGTCAATCTGTGCATCCTACTAGACTGTATTCTTGCGCCACCCGTTAAATCGCTCGAACCGCTAGCGTTTCTAATTTGTTTTAATAAGAATGTTAATAACTCTAATCCTCATCTTCTGTTAATATTTCACCGCGGGTTTTTGGAGAATTCTCGAGAATTTTGCGGATTTGTGCGGCACTATTTGCGCGCAGGTGTGCGATGTGTATTACTGGGCGACGGCGTCTGTGTGGGTCTTTGTGTGCAGTGGCTGTCGATGGCTGTCATAGGGCGCGCTTGCTCGTCGGGGTCGGTTCTTTGTTTAACCTGAATCATCATCATCATCATCATCATCATCATCATCATCATCATCATCATCATCACAACAAGCTCTTCTTCATCATGTCTGTCTGTCTTCTTCAATGTCTGTCTGTCTGTCTGTCTGTCTGTCTGTCTGTCTGTCTGTCTGTCTGTCTGTCTGTCTGTCTGTCTGTCTGTCTGTCTGTCTGTCTGTCACACCCACAGTCAAACATGCATAATTGATACATAGCGCCCTTACTTAAATGCATACGTCCATTTCTTATGTACACAGTGGCGGATACAGGATATGAAATTCAGGAAGGCGAAATTTACGTGGATCGGGGGCATAATGAGAAAGGCAATCATACGTACGTATATATACGTACACACAAGCATACATAGGGCCTCCATGTATGCATGGATACATACATACATATAAGCATGGGTACATACAGACATACATACATGCATGCATGTCTACATACATATAATATGATAATTACGTGGGTGCACTTATCGATTAGCGGGATAATCATAACCCCTGCTGGGCAGATCTGTTAGGTAGCCAGAAGAGGCTAGAACGTGAGAAGCCGCGCATAAAAGCTAGAAATTCCCAGGCGACATCAGAAAGGCAAACACTGGGTCAGGTTTGGTTCCGGGTCAAAATCCCTAGACATGCATGCAGGCCACTGACAAGCGCACGTGCACTCGAACGCACGCCCTCACGTGCGCGTACACGATAATGTACGGCGTTGATATTACACGCGCGCGCCCACACACACAAACCCATGCGCGTACACACACACACACGTACTATATATATATATATATATATATATATATATATATATATAGTCGGTAGTTGGTCAGTGATAGGCCCTATATAAAAAAGTTTGTCAGTTATATATATATATATATATATATATATATATATATATATATATATATATATATATATATATATGACTGAGACGCTACTGTAGTAGAGTAGATTGTAAACGCAATTAATTGACTAACAAGGCAGTGGACGGACGATAAAGGCTGTAGCATATAAGACAACTGATAAAGATGGTGCTTGATGTTATCGCGCAGCCTCTGGCTGTACAATAAAAATGAAGGGGCGTGGAAAGTCGGCTATTTAAAGCCACGAAGAAACGTAAATAATATACATAATACGTATATATATCTATATATATATACATATAGTATATATATATATATATATATATATATATATATATATATATATATCCACACATTACTAGCCCAACGTCGGTCATTTGCTGTTGTGGGCCCTTCTGCTTGGATTGACCTTCCCCTCCTCTGCGGGCAAAACAATTATCTGGGTTCTCCTCGATCCTCATCTGATCGTTCCCTGAAGACGTTTCTCTTTCCCCGGGGCGGCTTCGATCTACATTGAAAGCGCCTCTGAATAGTCCATACTGTAAGAGGCGCTTTATAAATGTTCAAATACAATACATTAAACACACACACACACACACACACACGTACAGCCTACAAGCACACAACACACATAATTATAAACGTACGCACACGTACGCAATAGGTTTACAGGCTAGCTACTCTCTCGGGATTCAATTCAACTCATTTCACATTCGCAGGATGGGCATTAACCTACTGACTGCGTCATAAAGGAACAAATACAATCAATGCAGAGTGCGAACCAAGACTATCCCTATAGGCTTTTTGTTTCAATGGTCGACAGTGTCAAAGCCTCAAAGGCTTCAATAGGGCAAGGATGGTTGTCTGACCACGGTCAACAGTTCCAAAATCGAGGGATTTATGAGAGTTTCAAGAAATCTGTGGAATGAAACTACCTTAAATGAGAAGATTTAGACAAGAAGGGGTTGCTTCCAAATAATACGTCATACGCATCAACACAATCTTCTCAATCATATTCGATTAAAGCAGGAATTGCATTGTCGGGGGGGGTTGGGGGGATTGGAAGGGTTCAACACTCCCAATACAGTTTTCAACCCCTCCAATTAATGCCCAAAAATTACCTTGGGATGGGGTTAAGTCGAACCTCAGCACAGCTTTCACTGGTTCAATGTACATCTTATTTGCTTAATAAATTAATAAACTAGGCTATTGCTTTGCAATTTCAGTTTTCATTCATACCATTTCAGTGTTTGTTATAAAGCCGTAATTTTTTTATTAGAAGTATAAATCTTCTGAAAATGAAACTCAAATAGTTTTCCAATAAGTATTTTTCATTGTTCGATTTTTTACATGGCTAGCTAGGATCGAGTAGCCTACACCCACTACAATTTAGCACGTAGGCTATTATAGGCCTGCTGGTTTTAGTTAGGCCTACGCAAGAAACTGTGGTCGGGACATCCGTACATGCAAGAATTTTTCACCCCCCCCCTTGTTATAATTTGACAATTAAAACCCTGGATGAAAGGAGAATAATCTCGGATATTGGACGATAATTGGCCATAATCGAATTATTAGCATCTGGCCATCGACCGGTGTTTGAGTGAATGCAATCTGATTGCCCGTTTGGGGATCGCACACACAAACGTTCGGCCAATTTGGATCCATCCTGTTTAGGCTGTGTTGTTTGATAATGTAGGCTAATGCGAAGGAGCAAAATTTCTCGGTGTTTCACAATGACCGAGGATGCCATTCAATCCGTCTATGGGCCAACCCAGACAAACACCACACGTGTTTCACCAATGTTGGACAACATGATTCATCCCAAATTGGTCCAAAGTGTAGCCTATGCATGTGCGTATGTGTGTTCTGGCTGCGATCTACTCCGTAGAAAGCGCTCTGGTGCAAGACTTGTTTTTGTTAAAGCGCGCTGTAAATATTTTGTTGTATTGTAGGCCTTTTGCACAGCTTAGTATTATTATAGGCCTATTATTAATTATTATTTATAATTAATTAAACAAAATGGGAATCTTGCACAAAAGCAATTAACAGAAAAATCAATCATAGTAAATTTTAAACAGATGTGTTTTAAGGTTATAGGCCTAGTTTTGAAAATCGATAAAGTTGAGGATTTGCGGATAAAGACAGGGAGTTAGTGTTCCATTCAGCCGGGCCGGCTAGCGCAAATGCCCTGTTACAAGTTTTTGAGGATCGAGTCACAACAAAATCACCTTGAGACGATGAACGTAGCCGGCAGGCCTCGTCTGGATAGGAGAGAGGAACAGGGTGTAACAAGTGAAGAAAGGTATGCAGGAGAACAGTTTGTGTAGATTTTGTACATTAGAAGGCAAATTTTTCAAATTGATTCGAGCTTGTATGGGAAGCCAATGTAGTTCACGGAGGGTTGGTGTGACGTGATCCCGAGGATTTTGGTTCTTGATAAGCTTAGCAGCGTAATGAAGAACAGCTGTATGAGGTTGAAGGGTATACGCCCTATAGATGCAGGAAGACCACAAAGCCCTGAGTTGCAGTAGTCAATTCTAGAAATGACAATTAAGGCCTGTAATTTGGTACGAACATTTCTCGTTAAGACTTTTCTTGACTTGCCGAATGCGTCTGAGATGGAAAAAAGCAGGATTTCTTATATTGGAGATATGAGTTTCATAGACAGCGAGTTATCAAGGAGGACACCAAGGTCTCACAACATCGGCTGGTTTGATGGAGCAATCTGGGCTAAGACCAGTACAGTGTTTCACCAATGTTGGACAACATGATTCATCCCAAATTGGTCCAAAGTATATGCATGTGCGTGTGTGTGTTCTGGCTGCGATTCTACTCCGTAGAGAGCGCTCCGGTGCAAGACTTGTTTTTGTTAAAACGCGCTGTAAATATTTTGTTGTATTGTAGGCCTTTTGCATAGCACTGTACGTGTAGGCCTACTTAGTATCGACGGCTCTGGCTCTCGGAGATTATCGCGCACCTAGCGAGTCCATACACTATAAATGTTAATAATTTTTAATTGCTAGATGACGCTAAAATGCAAAATAAAAATGACGTAATTGGACATGTTGAGCATCTACTACAGAATTAATGTTTATTTGTTTACGAAAGTGAAAGTAATCAAAACCATTTAAAACTTTATACAAAAGCTGTTAAATTGACTACATTTAACCGATTTCTCGTATTTTGCAGAAATTAGAAACAACTCGAACCTTAATTCCGTAAAGATCACAGTAAGTCATCGATTTGATTCTTCGAAGTTATTTGACACATGAAAGCTCGGGAAATAGCGATAGGTCGTTGTAATATCGCGTATGTTTAGTCAAATTTTACCAACTATAATCGAAGCTGATTTGTTTGAGGCTTTCACGGTTTAGACAGAGAGATGTGAGATAAAGCAAAAGTGTCAGTTGCACAGAATGCCACGATGCTATAACTATTAATACCTAGAGTGCGGTTATGCAACTGGTTTGATAAAGAATATACTTACTTACACACGACAAGCAAAAATGCGCCATATAAAAATAAAAATCCAAATGGTAAAATTATATACGTATATACACATATATAAACAAATTCTTTGTTTATCTGTAGATACATATTTTATGATAAAGACAAATATTTTATTATTAATTTGAAACTAGAGTATTTGATGATATGATTCAATTTCTCCATACAATTGTTATCTGAATTGAGAGAACCAATTTTGATGATATACTGGTTGCAGATTTATCTGAGTGAGCCACCGGCAAGAGACACTGTTAAAATTTGCTCAATGGATGGCCGACTCGTGAGCTACGATGAGTCTCCTGACTCACCGGACAATGCATGTACAGGCGCTAATCGGATCAATAACAGCTGCCCAGTTGAGCCAGACACCTCGACTTCTTTGGTGTCTGAGATACCAGACACACGTGCAGTGATTTCTGATGTTCCAGCACCTTTAGCGCCAACTGAGATTCCAGTCACTAATGCTGCCAACACTGTCACTGATATTATGCCAATGACTTTGACCAAAGATCCGTTGATTGCAGCAGCGCTGAGCTTGGTTGATACTGAACAGGTGTCGGAAGAGACGAAAATGAAACTGGAAGAGATGAGAATTCGTGCTGGCAATGATCCAGAAACTGCGGAGATTGAACGGCTGACACTTCCTGGACAAACGGTCGTTAATGCAGGTGAGAGTCAAATGTCTAAAGCTGCATTTTCGTCACTGAATTCTCTTCAAATATGTATCTTGTCTTAGTAAATTATTTAATTAATTTGATGAAACTATCGAAGAGCCTACCAATAACATTTTGCATTTCAAGGTGCATTGACTATTTGTTCAGCCAATCATTCACCTCCAATAGTTACCTAGTATTTATTGTGCACTTTGTGCAGTGATTTTGATGTTCCAGCACCAGCTAGGTGAATTCCCAACTAGGGCCCCTAAACAGCAGGAGTTAGGTGTGCCTTTTGCTCTGGTTTCCTTATATTACTTGTATTATTGAGTGTTACTTCTGATTATTAGCTTAATATTGATGTATTTTATTTCAACACCTGTTATATTTGTTGAACTGGATCAATAAATAGGATGATTGATTGATTGACAGCTGAAGTTTAAGATAACACCTACAAAGCACCTACACACATAGTCTTCTGTACGACGTGAAACAGGAAGTCTAGATTGATCTGAAGAGTCAGTTATCAACTGTTAAAACAGCAATATGTAATATGCTGTGATATTACTTACAGATTTGCACCACTTGAGGAGAAGAAATGTGTTTGCGAGTCCTCTGACCATGGTTGAATTTAGTCATCCTCATGTCCTGGAGGTCATGGCACACTGTGAGGAGTTCAAAGTCTCATTTCTTCAGCGACCAGAAGCCATTGCATCACAGTCATGCTGGGAAGGGTCAGTACTCAGTAGTCACTGGATGTCTAATCAAAGTTACCATACTCTTACTTTAGAGTTTGGTTGATAATCACCGCAAAATTAACCCCAATTATGACAGTTTCTGCTAAATACTTGAGGCACAGAATTTTAAGTCAAATCTCTGGTGATGAATGTGTTGTAAGACAGAAAACTTTCTGTTTGCCTAAAGAGTTATCTGTCCAGCTTGATTGAGCTGGAACAAGCCAGTCCTTTTAATGTACTGTAAAATGCACATTGTTACATGTATTGCTACTTAGTTTGCAATGTGTTTTTCAGTGCCCTTGTGATTCATTTAGTATTGAGAACACTCATGGAGAACGTTCACTTACAAAATGTCTAGTTCTCCTTGCAACATTGTCCGTATAGAATAATGGTTTGTATTGAACGTTTTAGCTGCATGACATTTCGAATGAGAACATTGTCCGATGCGAAAGAAGCCGTTCTTCATCTGCAGGACATACGTTCCGATCTAAACGTCCGTCTTCTGAAGATCAACGAAAATGTTTGTACGTATATTGTCATAGTAATACCAAAAACAACGATGCAATGATCTAATGGTGACTTGTTTTTTTGATGCTGTGCTGGCAGGTGCAATGAAATTAAAAAACATCAAGTTCAGTTTCGTACTTGGATTGTTGACAAGGCAAGATATGCCATTAAGGAGGGGGCTTGGGGTAATGGTAACACTCTGGCATGAAGAGCAGAAGATCAGCACGGACGCGGGATCGTTTCTCACTACCCTGCCAAAGGTCTACTCAGCCTTTCATTTGCCCGATGGCGAGGGTAAAAGGAGCAGTAGGACGTGATGGGCGCCTTGCATGGCTACCAAAACAGTTAAATTCGACTTCTGTAATAACTAATGATCATCTGTTCATACTATGAATTGTATCATACTGCGGTGTATCAGTTTGAAATATTAAAGAAGCTTAATTATTATTACTATGCTGATTTTGCTTCCATCCTTTATTGGTTAATGAATGAGTGCCAGCATCAGTTCAAAGGTTAAAAAGGTGTCATGTCATTGGATTGCTGTGCTTGTGTGTACCTCAGTCTCGTTGATCTTGGCACCATGCTTCAGAGATGTTTTGATAGAGGCCTGTAAGAAGCGTGTTACCTTTGCCTTTAACAACAACAACAATAACAGCAGCAGCAACAACAACAACAGCAAAAGCCAAAGTTACCTCAATCTTATTTGTGACCTCCATGCTCAAGAAATTTATTGTTTCTTTGCTTCTCTTTTTCTTGTTTCTGTGTGTTCCCAGATATTCCATTTTTTACTTTTTTATTGTTCTCATTGATTCACCATTTTTTCATGTTTACACTAACGATACTTTTTTAATGATTCAGATGACGTAATGGAACGGTGGCAAAGAATGGCGACAACGTCTTCAGATGAAAGTTGTGAGTTTCTTTTTATTGTAGTGTCTTAAAAACCAAGATAAATTATTTGATAGCAAACTACTTCTATTTTGATAGCAAGCCACTTCTATTTTGATATCCTGAAGGTAAACAAATAATAATAATAACAGTATGTAATAACAATAATAATAGACATGATAATCATAGAAATAATAACCAGACTGAGATGTTGAATCACTGAGATGAAGTTTAATTTTCAACTCTTTCTGTCTTTTTGTTCCTTCCTTGAAGTTGTTATTTCTGCATTTTGCAAAGTTTCGAAATAATAATTATAGTAACTTTATAAGTCTCACAATGTATGAACCAATAACTGGAATATTAACTTTCTTTCTAAGCTAAGGAAACGGATCGTCTGCTCATTGTCAATAACTTGCCTGCAGGAGTGACAGAAGCCAAACTACAACACTTGTTTCCCGATGCTCTGGAGATCGTCGTCATGGGAACAAAGAATCAATCTGACAAATGGAAGGCATCTTTCTTTCATCTGATTTTACATGTGCACTTTATCATGAAAAGTTATTGAGTGTCTGTTGGAAACTCCCCAGAGACACTACATAAATATCTTCTATATCGACTTATAATAATAATAATAGAGATTTGAGTGCTATAGTTCATAAGCAGTCGATGACTCAAAGCAATGATTCAGAAGACTACCTGTATTTGAAACTGTGCAAAGGGTACACATGTTGAACAGCTTTCATTGGCATTATTTAACCGAAACAGTAGTATACAAAGTAAAAGCTTTTTAATATCACATAAATAAATTTCTTGCTGAAAGTTTTTAGTGGAATTGAAAGTAGTCAAAAACTGCAGGATCCTGTTAACAGAACCTGATTTTGTAACTTTATTTAATTTCTGTTATAAAATGGCTTTTAATTTACATATGGTGATTTTAAAACTTTGTACTGGTTTTACCTAGATCAGGTAGATTTTTACATTTTGTAATACATTAAGATTCTAACCCAAAACTCGGAGGTTAAACACCACCACATCACATGCCCTATAAAAGGCAATAATCAAACCTCAAATATTCAATCATCGTCGTTATGACGGCGTCGTTAAATAAACGTATTATCTCTCTCTCTCTCAAATATTCATTGCAGTTGTCACAAAACCAACATATCTCAAAAATTAAAGTGGCAGTTATCTTTACTGATGTACATGTTTAGGCATGTTTTAATTTTGAAGTTATTCTTTCTCTTTGTAGCTCTGGCGTATTTAATGTTCAGTGGTAAAACTACAAATTGAGGAGGCATACAAAAAGTACACTTCGAAAAACATATATTATGATGGCCAGTTGCTTGAGGATTCACAAATACGTATCGCCAAAGACAATTCCAGAAGGTTAGAAAACAGCAGAAACTGTGAACCATCTCTATACACTGCCAGTGATTTAAGTATTGACCTCTGGAATAGCAGCTTAGCTTTTAGATGCTTGGTAATGGTAGATAACTTTCCAACTGGTGTGTTTGGCCTGATTGCCTATCCTTGCCATGCCATGTGCATTTCGATATGACTCCAGAAATTGAATACTTGAGCGGAACACGAAGTCTCCCTGTGCTGACTTTTTAAGTTATTTGAGCGTTATTTGCTTACAGATGAACTTAATTCTAATGAATTTTAACAATGTCTAGGATTATGAGGGTAACACTTTTCAAAGATAAACTGTATTAAATGACTGGAATATATACAAACATACATACTTTCAGACTTGTACTTTGTCAAATACTTGTACTTGTAATCTAACAAGTATAAAGCACCACTTCAAGAAAAAACTCATCAGTGGTGATCCCGACTCGAACCATCGAAATCACTTTCAAATAATACAGACTTCAGGAGCTTGCAAACTGTGGAAGGGACAAACTGAGGAGCTCGGGCCTACAGCTTTCGAGAAAGGCGATTCCAGCTGGTGGGTCCAACTTTAATAATAGGCAGAACTTCTGCACTTGACAAGGTGCTGTGTTAAATGTCTCGATATACATACATACGTAATGACGTACTTGTGAAGGAACACTACAACTGTTTGCATTACTATACTTGACAGATTTCCTTCAACTGGGAGAAAGATTTCGAGTGCTGAGTCTGCTGGAGCGTTTCGTCACAACCTACAAGGCTTCGTCTGCTCTCTGTATTTCTATGCAAATTCAGCAGAAGATGAGAGAAGTGCGTTCCCTGGAATTCTTTCATAATGCTGCTTAACTTTGCCACAGTTTCGTCTGTGCCCATGTCCGGAGTGTTGGAAGGTCTCGTGCAGTTGAAAATCACAAAACAAATTTCTGCCCTGGCAGGAGATTTGAACCCCACCTCTCAGTTGAAAGTCCAGCATGCTAACCACCAGACTATAGTTTCGTACCCCATTCATCTCTGTTGAGCACTGTTACCAATAGCATGGAAATGGTTCTGTACAAGATCTGTCCAATGTACCACAGTTCGGCAACCTCACTAAAATGTCTATGGTCTGAATGCCTTGTGCATCATGGTGTCTTTTGTAATAATTTCTTCTCATTCACAAATTCAAAAGCTCTAGAAGATCCAAGTACTTTTGTCCAGTTGCGCGACTCTGAAGAATAACGCTACCATAAGAGGAACAACAATGTCAACCACAAATTCATTTCTGAAATAGCAATAAATTAAAAGATTATCTTGAGTTTATTGTCTACTTTATAGGCAATTAATTATCTGCTGTCCCTTGCTAATTTGGATGCGATCGTCCGGCAGTCCATTGGCCTTCCGGCGTTTACTCTGGAGGAGCTTCATCTGTTGTTGGACATGCCGAGGTCACTGGGTGGAGGAGGCGTGCTCCCAGTCACGGAACTTCTGTCAGTATTCAGTACGGAGCAAGACCGCCTGAAGGACTCAAAAACGGCAAGGAAATTTTGTGGGTGAGCTATATAAAAATCAAAGGAATTTAAGCCTCTGTATGGTTAGCTAGCGTGGTTTTTTGTTCGTGTAAACTACACATACCGGGTACTAAGCGTAAAAGATTTTGGGTAGCGTATATCAAGTTTGAAATCATTTTTGACTTGGAGGAACCTATTGGCTATTATCTATTTATTTAAAGCACATATTACGTTCGTAAAGTCAGTCAATCTGTTTTGGTTGTATCTTTAGTTGCATTTGATTGTGTATGTGTTCCTGTTGTAGTCTATTTCAAATACATGTATATATTTCTTCATTCGTTCAAGTATTTATATAGCACCTCTTCAAGGAAACTACTCAGAAGTTCTTCCGACTCAAGCACTGTCAAAAAGAACAGTTTTCAAGTGCTCATAGTATGTGTTGGAGAGGAAATATGTATACCTGGTAATCGTTATATACAATGTTATTCATATGCCCTTGTCAGATGGAAATCAAGGCTATTTACCATACTTATTTACTTCAGTTTATGTATTTGAGTGGCGAAGGTCAAACCTTGATCAGGGAATAATTTTCCAAAACGGGTCACCTGTGCTGAGGTTGGTGAGCCATAGTTCAAGTAATTACTGGAAAATATATGCATTAGAACATCAGAGAGTCAATTTTAATATAATGGACCCTAATCTAACGACCTCTACAACACCATTATCACAATGCACAGGGCTTCCATCAGTTGATAGTTGCTCCAAAGAGCAGCTACAGTCTAAAGTTATGAATCATTGTAGAAGTCCAGTCTAAATCAAGTACTAGTAGGTCAGGGAGACCAACAGGCAGGCAGGCTAGTACGTGGTGAGTTGCAGACTAGCTGAAGGTCCTTGCACTGTAACATGCATCCTGATAAGTACTGAACCGATCTACCACACAGCAAATGATTAGTTAAGCATGTACATTAAGTTAAAAATAAATATAAAATAATAATAATATCAACAAAGGTAAAATAATAATAATAATAATAAATTATGGTCTTGGGCATAAGGCTTGATTTCCAGAGAATACATTTTATCGCTACCTTAATACAATTATTTCATTCCTATAAGATCATTTCTACTGTGAATAAATAATTATAATTGTTATTATTATTATTGCTTCTTTTTCAGGACCACTGGTGAACAAGGTATGATGCGATCGGATAATTCGGACTCCGACTCTGAGAGGAAAGACAGGACTTTGAAAGCCATTGATGGTCCACACACTAGAAGCCAACTCCGAAAGTCCTTTGAGAATATGGTTCATAGTCGCATGCACGACAGTCGATTGCCAAGTAGTCCGAGACGGACGACTCCATTTTCATCTGGGACTGCACAGAAACGCAGTACCTTGAAACCTCTGGCGCCGAGCAAGAGGCCAAAGTTCTCAGGCTCCTATAGCAGAGACGAACATTCCAGGTTCGTCTTGATAGATGTTTAACCACGATTTCTGGCATTAATTAATGAGAGGAAAACATATTTAGGAAGAATGCTGTACTCCTAGTGATTTTCTATTTGTCCTATGATGTTTGTATACCGGAGTGCGACTCTTTTGCAACCAGTTTTAATGAAGAATATACTTACTTACTTACTTATTAATTCAGTGCTTTCGCCAAATGGCCTCAACCCTTCTAATTTTTCACTGAATTCATGAGGCAAGATTCTTTCTCCACTGCTGCTCATTTGAATGGGTGTCACACCCTTTAAGGTCCCATGAATGGACTGTAGATGTTTGTGTACAGATTACAATTTCTTGGGGTTCATCAGTTTGTTTAATCATGTCATGTATTGTATTGGTCAATTTATATAGCATCCTTCTGTAACAGAATACTCAGGTACATTGCAGGTTTTTTATGTTTAGCAAGTAAGTAAGTAAGTATATTCTTTATTAAAACCAATTGCATATCCGCACTCTAGTGGTTAGTGCTGTTCTGTCACAGTGGAGGCTGATGGATAATCCCTGTCGAGAAGCTGGATCAGAAAGCTGAACAAAGATTTCCGTTTTGATCGTGCGCTTTGATGAACCTGGCTATAAAATTAATACATGTTGATGGGAAGATTAGTTGGTGAGGGAGAAGACTGGCCATCTTCTGATAAGCTGAGGATAAGACATTAGAGTCGCCAACACTTAAAACCCACGGCTGTCTAGGAGCTGAATTAAGGGACTGATTACTTCTTCATCATTTATATACATATCTCCTTCAGGCTTGAATTAGTTCCTCCCAGCAGAGAGGATCATCATGCGAAAATGCCAAATACATGTAATCCCTTGCGGGGTGCACAATAGTCTAGTTGTTTTCATACTGGTCTGTCTATGGAGATGTTGAGTTCAAATCCACACCAGGACAAAAATGTGTTTACAGATTTCTTATTCTCCTGCACCCTGTAACGAATTTCACGTTAAAATGAGTATGCTGACCTTAAATCCTCAGTTGGAATATCAAGCTGTGTGGGAGAGGACTGGCCTCCGACTGCCAAATGCTCAGTCTTAGAGAATGACATCACTAAACCTTTATGCCTACAGGTCTAGTCCTCTCTTTTTGTAACGTATATGCAATAATTAAATAATTTAGTATACAGTGCAACATGTAATAATTTAAGAATTTAAAATGCTGAATACAATAACTAGCGATTGATGTGTTACAATGAAGGTATCAAACTACCGCAAGTAGATCGTACTCTTCCTACCGAAGAACCGTTCATCTTTGGAGCACTGGATCACACCGTAAGTATCTGTTCCATATTTCTGGATGTCTAGTTGGATGAGCGAATGGCAGCATGCATCGAGTTGAAATGCCCTGTGCTTCATGCAAATTTAAGAATTTCTTGCTGCTGTAATAGGCTCCTTCTCTGTGTTAACACTTTAATGATGAGCTGCACTGGTTTCCCAGTTGTTTTTAGTACACTATCCTCGTTAAAGTCCCATGAGCAGCATTGCCTATTATTTATGAAATACATTGGTGCAAGGTCTGTTTTCCTGAGGCAGCTATGCCCACTATTCAGATAATTGGTTGCAGGATATTACCTATAACTATGGTTAAACTCTGCTTTCCTGAAATGCTGCAAAAGCCTGGTATACTGCTAAATGGCATTAGCTCATTTTTTCTACAGCCGACATTTAAGCCTACCAAAATGCCAATCAGTTAGATCACTCACCTGTTCCACATAATGTTTATCATCAATCTTATTCCTCTCATCGGCAATTTTTTCGTGCAGCAGTTTTTAGCTATCCGAATTTTTCTGCATTCTGCAGTCAATCATATGCTGTTTGCCTGAATGATTATACCAATGAAGCATTCCTAACTTCATGACTTTTATTTTCTTTGTGCATTTTTTCATGCATACCCGAGGGCCAGTGACCTCCAAAGTCATGGGTCACTTTACAAATTACATTATGCAATAACAAAAAACGATAAATCGCATATATAATTTATAATTATATATAAAATATTAAGAATGCGTCAACTCAAGTTATAAATCAATTTATTCGGACTCACTGTGATGGTATTATTGCTGTTTATAGTATTAGCAACTTCTTTAAGCCGGGTGCCATTTCGGCTACATGATCTATAATTGTGTCATTATTCAGTTCACTTAAAACATCGGTTTCTGTTGACATAAGCATAAAAGCTTCAAGGTGTGTAGATGACAATGAGCTTCGCAAGCGATTCTTAATGTATTTCAATTTAGAGAAAGATCTCTCACAAGCTACTTGGGTAGACGACAGAGTCAATAAAAGTTTATATGCACTAAAGAGATGCTTGTATGCTTGCCCATAGAAACTGTATTTATGTAGTACAGAAAAGCAGCAAACAGGACATTTTTTGCAAAATTTGCATTTTCGAAGTTCCTCACTTTTATCCACAACTTGGTCGTCCCAGTGTTCATGTGGCGAATCTTCACTTTCACTGACGCTGTCCTCTACTGAATCATCGAACATTTGGAGAAGGTTTTAAATAAATCGACTAGATTTCGGCATTTAGCTCCATCTTTACCAAGAATCTTTAGTTTCTTATCTCTTACTTTCTCCGCACCACCTTTACATTTACGTTTCGGATTTATATCACTCATAACCGTAACATATCTTATTTAATTAATATATTACTTATTACTAACTAACAAATTTAAAAGAAATTTTATCAAAACAAACTCAGTGGAAGACGCCGGAAGTAGAATGGAAGATGTAAATTCTTATCTAACATGGCGGCCGCTGGCTGTACGGAGCACTGTAGGTAAGTAAGTATGCATTGCTCTTTTTCAGTTAATTTACAAACCGGTTAACCGAAACTAAAAACCGGTTAACCGATGCCGCAATTTTTTGTAAAAAAACCTGTATCATCTGTACTAAATTGATTAAATTATTATATCACCGGTCCTGGCGGCCCACCGGGAATCTTCCCGGTGTCCCGGCGGCCCAGTCCACCCCTGCAGTCAATCATATGCTGTTTGCCTGAATGATTATACCAATGAAGCATTCCAATGAGCTGTTTCAGGAACGTCCCATGCAGTCAATAATGATGCTTTCCTGTGGCTTCTGGAGATTCATTATTCATATTGCTTATCCTTGAACTGGTGCAAACCCTGTCAACACCCTAATTGCCCTAGTTTTGGAAAAAAATCAACACTTGACAGCATCTTGTTCATTGTGGAAATGTAGAGTGTAAGTTTAAGTCTTTCAATTCACTCCATCAGTATGTGCTGCTCAGTATTACCGGTAAAAAGGTTACAAATAAACAACATTGTCTTTCCTGCTAAGCAATTCCTAAACAATGACTCATTTTTTAGGAATATCGAGATATTGCACAAAGATTCAGCCGCGTGATCAGCACGTTCGAGGGTCACGAGTCTTACACTCGAGCCACCATCGACACTGATCAGAAGAATCTACATGCAATCTTCTAAAACACTTGAAAGCCAAATTACTTTGACTTCAGATGGTATAAACTATAAGTTGTGAAAAGAATTTGTGCTATAACTGATGTTGAGAAGAAACTACATATAAACCATGTTTACTCATGTATCTGGACTTTTACAGAGCACATTTTAGGGATCCCAAAAGTGCTAGTTTAAATTGTACATTTTAAATATGCAAAACTGGATTTAAGATAACATGAATTCTATGTTTTAACTTATTCTTTGCATAGACTGATGTGATTATAAGTTGAAGGAATATACCCTAGTAGGAAATCCGTTTGAAACACTGGTGTTGTAGTAAACTGATGAACAGACCACTCCCATCCTTATTTCTAGTCACATGGCTTTACTCACAATGGACTGCTGTGGTAAACAAGTGACCATCTTGATGGCTTTGTCTGACCAGGAACTATCACTATCTTTCTCAATAAACGAATATATATACTAATTGTTTCCATGTAAATTTTATACACTCACAATGCTAAATGTGCAAATTCAGCTCTGAATGGGAAATCCTATAAAAATGTGCACTCTATGACTTGAATATGGTAGAGTTGACCATGATAAGCAAACATTATCTTCATGGAAGGACAGTGCTTCAAATGTCCAAAGCGGCCTTTCCCATTTGATTCAGACACATTAAGAGCAGTTTTAATTTTTCTGAGAAGATATTAGGAGGTGCTATATAAATTATCTAAATCACTGAGACTCACATTCTGTTTATAATTGTTATATTACAGCAGTAAATGACTGATTACCGTAATTTATTGTAATCTCAATCCTTGTCGTGAATCTTTTATGATTTGACAGCCATAATCAGACAATTGTCATCAACTGACCAACTGCTCGTTTCAAAAAATATTCCAATGCAATCAGTTTGTACATTGCCTAGTACATACACTGTCAAGCATTTACCTGACCTAGTACATACATTGTCAAGTGTTTACTTGACCTAAAACATGTTGTCAAGTGTCGACATTACCTAGTACATGATTGTTCAATTGTTTACTCTGTCAAGCATTTACTTAATGTATGCATTGTCAAGTGTTAACTTGACCTAGTGCCTATTGTCAAGTGTCAGCATTACTTTACCTAGTACATACATTGTCAAGTGTTAACTTGACCTAGCACATATTGTCGGGTGTCGATATTACTTTACCTAGTACATGCATTGTTCAGTTGTTTACATTACTTCACCTAGCACTTACGCTGTCGAGTGTTAGCATTACCTAGTACTACATACATCATTCAATATCTGCGCAAATAGGTCTGTTTCTCATATTACATGCAGGCCGCTGGACAGGATAAGCATAAATCTGCCCAATAAAATGGAGACTAACAGATCAGTTATGTTCAGAATGTCAAACGATAATGGCAGAGAATAAACTTTTATTTCAGACAGCATTCCAGGAAACGCTAATAACTCTGTCCAATCTGTGTGTTTTTATGGCAGTTCACGCCCAGCAGAGGTACCAAGTTCAAGTCCTGGCAACAGCAGGGATTTAATTTAAGAAATATATTTATTGCTGTAACGTTCTAGTGCTTTGCACCAGATTAATTAAATCCTTGCTAGCAATGACAGATGCTTGGTGTTAGTCTTCACCGTTAAAGCTGGCATGGCCATAAACACAAATTCATGTCCGGTTATAAGAGTAATCCGACAATAAAGGAAAGTATAAAAGTAAAATGACAATAAACGAATGCTCCATGGCCTGCATGCAGCCACGTCTCATCACCATAAAGGGTCACATTGGAGGGTTTACTGGAGTCATTACCATGAAACTGTTGTTGTTATTATTATTACTTCCGTGGCCCAAGGTACATATGATTACAAATACTAGGTACAGCATTACCATAATTACCCAGGCTACATATGATCCTTAGGATTAAAAACATTACAGACAGGTTTGTCTGGAATGACTAATATTCTTAGAGGACATGCTTGGTGTTATATATATGCTAGGGGGTTATACTTCTTCCAATAGTTGCTTTGCAACTACTGTGCTATGTTAAAGGATCATAAAAATTAAGGATAGCATTTTCTGGGATGGTCAATCTTCGTTGATGTTGAGCTCAGCAGAAAAAGTGCTGCAAACACAATTGCGTTGAAGTGCGGGATAGTGGAGGAAAGCACTGATTGAGAAATGTAGTTTCCTGTTGTCTCCAATCATGTGGACAAGGAAATAGCCATGGCTGTTGAAGAAAGCAACCTTGGCCTTCTTGAATAATATTATCGGAAAATGAATTGGGAGAGCACTGCTGTACATGGCTACTCTTTGTTGGTGTTCAACTGTGAATGTGACTTGGAAAGCAATGACGCCAATTGTATTGCCACTGAATCGCTTCAGGGCAGAGCGACCTTGTAAATGAAATCATGTTTCGTATTCATGACCTCTTACCTGGTCAACACATCAACCAAAGATGGCCATAAAAGTATAAATAACCAATCAGCCAATGACAGCACACTGCCTTACGCAAGGGGGGGGGGCTCAAACCCACACTGATTGTGTTAAGAGGCGAGTACCATGTATGTATGTATATATGTATGCATCTGAACACTTATACAGCTTGTTTTTAGAACCGGACAAAGGCGATTCGAGACGGCTATCTAAACGATCTAACAAGGTGCATCTTCAGATAAGCCGAGAGTTATTTATGGTGGTATACAGTTCTAATTTCAAGTGGAAGACTGTTCCATGAAGACGATCCAATTCATGAGAAGGATCGAAGTGATCGATACGCTGTATACCGAGTGCATAACAATCATCCACAATGTCACACAATGATCTGTCCAAAGGGGTTCCTGCTACACAAGTGTATGTGAGCTAGTAGTAGTAGTTTCAGTTTAACAACACTATGATAACAAAGATCAGTAGCATCACCCTCCTCCTTTATCCAGGCTTGGAACTGGCACTGCTAGAGTACGAGCAGTGGCGGAGTTTGTATATGCGCTGCTGGCAGAAACTGCTTTTAACAGTGGCTTTGTTTAGGCAGAGATAGACAGTACTGTTGCCCAACAGGATATATATGTCGAGTGACATGAGGATGGGGCGCTTGCAGCAGGTTCAAGCTATCACTCAAGAGTTCTTGTGCATAACACTCAGTAACACTTCAACAGAATGCAAATTACTACATTCATTATTAGGCCAATTTGTGAAGTTTCCCAGGAAATTTGAGCACTATGAAAAACCCAAAACCTGAGCAATTCTGGGTCTGCTTTGCCAAACAACAAATGAGCAGCACATTTTTGCACATGATAATGATAATGACCGAATAGCATTTTGGGCCACCAAGTGCAGCCAGTGAACTAATGTCATTAACCTTTTTAGGGGAGAATTAGGCAACATTAAATAAGCATACCGGTAGTTACTGACCCGATTAATTCAAATTGCGAAGGAAATAAATAAATATCGAAAATTGGTTTAATTTATTCCAACGTCAGTGCTCCAATTCATCAAAATTTAATGTCTGAACATAAAAGTAACTTCACCTAAAGCCATAAAAAGTGATTTATTTTTATCATAGCTTCGAGGTTCTGGTGCTCAGCTTTTTGATTATCTCCTGGGAATACAGTGAAATCTCATCACAACAGAGACTCGATCAATTATGGAACAAAATCTGGTTACAGTAATGAATTTCCCTCAACCTCAACGATCGGCTTTGAAATGATCAACTTATATAGTGAGAATTTCACTAGGCCAAAACAAAATAATGTTGTGTTTCCGGTAACCCGACCGAGTCACCTTTTTAGGCCCGACTGGGAAAATTTTTTGAAAAAATTTTGTGGAAAAATTATTTAAAAATTTTTTTTTAATTAAAAATTTTTTTTTATTGACACGTGAATTTAACCTTTGCGACATTGATAACATTGCTTTTCATTGCATAAAAATATTTTTGTTGGCCTCAGCAAGGTGAAATATGATGACGATATATTCGTTTATTATTATACAACGATGCAGCATTGCATAAAAATATTTTACAAAATAAATTTGTGTCCTACCTACCTACCCAGATTTTAAAGCCACTGTTACCGGAAACACACCTATATTTTTTTGGCCCTACACAATGTGTAGTGAAGTTCTCACTATAAGTTGATCATTTCAAAGCAAATCCATGCTATAACCAATTCTCAAGTAAACGATTCCATTGAGAATTGGTTATAGCATGGATTTGGTTACGAAATGGAAAGCACTGGGCTAAAACAATTGGCCATAAAACAAAGCATGAATTTGCCTGGATTTTTGTTACTGTGTATCCAGATATAGTAAGGATCTGGTTACAGTGAGGAGATCAGTTTCATCATAGGCAGGCAAGTAACGTAAAGCTGCTTGATGGACAATTCAAACTGACACTTGTATCCCACTGTTACTGTATGAGTGTATTTTGTTTTAATACTTAGCCATTTCAGTTCTTGATTGATACAACTGTCAGTTTGAATTGTCCTTCAAGAAGTCTTATCCTTCTGTATACCGCCTGCTTATGTTGTAACCGATCTCCTCGCTGTAACAGATCGTTTTTTATTTGTCATTCAAAGTGTTTCGCCCATCGTTTCTGTATGCATGATAGCCATTGTTTCAGCTGAGGTAGGCCTGCATATTGACCCAACAATTTCTCACACAGATGCTTGTAAACAACAGGCAAAGAATAGATACCCAACTTTCTACAGGAAGAAGTGATGCTATCAACAAAATGAAGGATAAACATTAGGTATGGATGGAATCACAGGGGAACAATTTCAAGGTATGTGGAGGAGGTGAAACAATTGTTAAGGCAATGCATTAACCCTGTTACAAAGATTGCCAAGATGAAGAAATCCTAAAGAACCACAGAAATTTGATGATCGTTCCAATGTAGAAGAGAAACAGCGATCCACAACAGGCATTTTGAATGTTTAAATTCAAAGGAAGGTGAAAGAAAGGAAGATCAAAACTATACCTGTATGCTAGTCAGACAATGGAATGGAAGGCATAAAAGTCTTGAACTAAATATGAGAAGATCACCAGATTTGAAAAATGATCTGAAACAATAGAGATCAGTTTCTCACACTCATCACCACCAACTTGCATGACATTATGACCAATGATGATGATGCTGATAGTGAGGATTTTGTAAAAGCAAGGATTAGTTAATATTATTATAACTATTATTTTATTATTATTATTATTATTATTAAGAAAATTTTTGCACAAGCAAAGTAGGCCTAACACAGAAAAGTGAATCTGAGGCTCAAATAGTCAGTCGTAAGTAAGGCAAAGAGCAGTTAGAAATTCAGATGTTTCAAAGCTTTTGAGAAAAAAGAAAGAAGAAAAAGAGATAAGAAACATTGGTATTTGGTTCAACGAACATTTCTTGGGGCAGCAACATGGAATGCATGAAACCATACGTCAAGGACAGTGCTGTATTGATGCTCAGCAAAAACAACAAAGACTACAGACTGTATGGAGGGATACAAGGATCAGGGTTGCCACAAGGTTAATAAAAAAATCCAAGGTTAATAAAAAATCCATGACTTTCAATGACCTTTTTCCATGACTTTTAAAAATATTTTAGACGAAAAAGGACCTACTTTCTAATTGTTTTATCGATGTAATATTTATCAAAATTTTAAAATATGAATAGAAAATAGAAATATGTCTATTAATGATTTTTCCATATGCCATGACTTTCCTAGACCTAGCTATTTTCAAATTTCTTGACTTTCAGAACTTTTTCTTGGAAACATCTGCTTTTCCATGTTTTCCAGGCCTTAGATTTTTTAAGTCTAATTCCATGACTTTCCAGGTTTTCTAGGAGCCGTGGCAACCCTGAAGGATATACTACTGGTTGAAAGCAGACCTAGGAAATCTATAAGGATTTTATAGGTCAGACAGGCCAGTATAAATCTTCCAAATTCTACTGGGAGCCACTACAGCTGACCTACCATGGTTAAGGAGTTTGTATGAGAAGATGCACTCAGCACAATGCAAACCAGAGAATTTTGTCTTTAGTAAGAGCAGACCTTAAGTAACATATTGCCCTGAATTGAAAGAAACACGATTTGGACGACTTTGGCTCATTTTGTGTGTGTGTGTGTGTGTGTGTGTGTGTGTGTGTGTGTGTGTGTGTGTGTGTGTGTGTGTGTGTGTGTGTGTGTGTGTGTGTTGTGTGTGTGTGTGTGTGTGTGTGTGTGTGTGTAAAAAAAACAGAGTGTGGATTAGTTGATATCACACATTTTATGATAAACAGCCTGCTAAGGATTCAGTAGCAGCAGAACTATAACTGTGTTCAGGATTGAGTAATAACAGTAATAATAATGATATAAAAAACAATAAAAAATAGATTAACTGGCCAGATGTCAAACTTTAACACCACAAAAAAATAGATTAACTGGCCAGATGTCAAACTTTAACACCACAAATTTAATTAAGCAGCAAACTGGATTTCGATGCAAAACATAACAGCACGTGGCACTGTTACACCGAGGCTTTGGATGATTTGTTGCTTCAAATTTTCCATCACTGTATAGTGTATATCGAAAACAAAACTTGGTTGTGTGGTGCAGGAAAAACAAAACATGTATGCATAACATAAACAAACTCCTGTGGGACCCAGGAGGAAATTTTTCATTTTGTTTGACTGAACCTGCTGGGCAGAAGTGTCCTCGGTTCTGTTTGGTTGGATTACAGCACGGGCAATGCCCCTGGAGAGTTGCAGCAGGGAGGTCTAAATTAGATTCTAGAGCATGTATTTGTGCAGACAATCCAGGGTAAGGAAGATTGGACTGGAATCTGGGCATTGATTTCTTGGTAACTCTGCAGGAGATCTGATGAAATTACTTGCTGTTGACCACTGATAAGGATCCGAGGCAATCATTCTTTATTATTATTATTATTATATTCGTTTTATTGGTAACAAAACTGATAGACACACCGCTATCAGGTACATTGCAATTTAACAAAAGTTACGAATGAATGCTAAGCAAGATTGTATCATATAACGAGTAGCCAATGTTTATCCAGCAGAGGAGGATAAGGAAGCCATTTGAAATAAAGGGTGAACTGCAGGTCACTGGTTCCTAAATTAATCGGCTCAATATTATTGGGGCAGAGGTCAAGTAAACATATAAATTATAAATAGAACGGGTCAGGTATTAAAACTGCAAGTGCACTTGAATCCGGTTGTACATCCTGTAACAGGGTGCTTCAGGCTTGTGTAATCAGCCGGTTCTGATATCCCATGGGGAGGGACATTACTTTGATTTCTCAGTGCAGATGGACAGGTTAAACATTGATCTATCTCCTGTCAAGGCAACTCCAATTTATGTTCTGTGTCTAGGGACTGGAGGATTTAGTGTCTGTCTTTATGTCTATGTCTTTCCGGCTGTCTCATGTTTTGATTTATGGGTGGCACCATGCATGGTCGATTTCTAATGGGTTTACCTATCACCTACTATAATTCTGGCGGAGGTGGGGGGGGACTCCAATCCGGAAGAATCTGATACCTAAGCTGCAAGGTAAGGTTTCAAAGTTGCTGGATTACCGGTCTAGCGTTTGAACTTCAGCCAAATTATATGTCTCAACTCCAAAACCAAGCTGTCCAACCACTTCAAGGGTAAACACCGGAAAGGGTGTGCAAATAAACGATTACCTCACCTTACTTTAGAACAGTGACTTGATTATTGGCTGCATTTGGCATTTGAACCTTGATCGCTGGATTGTGAGGTGTGTACTATGACTCTATCACATCACAGTTTAACCACAATAAATTAATTTACACTTGGCTTTTTTGCTCTAATATCCCTCCACACTCCAACCACCCTTGGAGTTAGCTAGAGAGAGGGTTAGGACTGAGGGGGGATATCCAGGCCTGTGCTTGTCATAAATAACTTAGGGTTAGCCTGTTTGCTTCAAAGGCTGAACATTAGACTACTGCTGAGGCCACAACTCCTCCTTTCTCTTTCCTAGCTCTGCTTCCTCTCTTGCTCTCGCCCTCCCCGAGTCCGAACTCCCATAAGCCAAAACAAAAACATGAAAACAATTATACAAAAAAGTGGCCAGCAGCTTTTGTGAAACTGCAGTTTGGACTGCCTGCCTACTCCTCGTTTTAGCAATACAATACAATACAAATGAAAATTTATAGCGCGCTTTAACAAGACAAAGTCTTGCACGAGAGCGCGTTTCGCTACATTCTTAGTCATAGTGCAAGGTAAACAGATAAGTTTTTAATTTTGTTTTAAACTGTGCAACAGATATGCACTGTCGAACTGAAGGTGGAAGACGGTTCCATTCAAAGGGTCCTGAGATAGAGAAAGCACGGTTTCCAAACTTCCGGTTTGTGCGAAGTACGGTGAAATCCCCTCTCGTCGACGATCGGAGTCCTCTAGTATTGAAAAGTGAACATGGCGTGACCATGGATGCCATGTATGAGCATCAAACATAAACACATCAAAATGAAATAAACAACTTAATAGTGATTAAACAATGACATAAATAACACACATAGACGAAACACTATAGGCCACGGGTGCAAAGAATACCAGTTTGTTAAGAAAACTTGCAACTTCAGACGGAACAGTCACAGCTCACAATAAACAAGTTGCTTAGGTGTGTACAGTAGTTGTGCTGATAGCATGTTTGTGAGTTTTAAAAGATGCTATATAAATATCTCTCTCTCTCATATATATATATATATATCTATATATATATATATATTATATATATAATATATATATACATACATACATAAAATGAACCTTACATTGCTTGCTTGCTTGCAAGCCATAATGCATTGGTAGAAGTCCGACCCCTGGAATTATGGTTTATCTGAAGTGGATTGATATGACAGATCACATTCCAGATAATGTAATGAGACTCTGCTCCATTAAGCATAAACTATGTAAAAAAAGCCATTTAGTTTGGCATCACCGCCTGACGTCTAGCATTCGTAGAATCACAGCTAATGTCTGACAACATCAAACACTAATCTAGCCACACAGATTGTCATTGGTCAAGGACAACATCTACAGCATCAGCAAGACAAACCTGCAGCCTTGTTGAAAATGCAATGTTAGTTATTGCAGGCCTTGTATTCATGTTAGGTTCAGATGTGTGATAGTTTAGTGGTTAGTGTGCTGGACTGTGACCCAAGAGGTCAGTGGTTCAATTCCCGCCATGGCAGAAATTTATGTCGAGAATTCTGCTCCACCCGTGCCCCTAGCCAACTCAGCTTTAAAATGAGTACATTGATCGTACATTGTCAGTGGGAAATACACTGTCAGTGGGAAGACCACACAGCGAGGGAGAGGACTGGCCAACTGTCTTCATGTGCCAAGGCTAAGGAAAACGAAGTTGCTAACACTTCATACCCATAGTTGCCCAGGGATAGCTTAATCCTTTAATGAGAAGCTGCATTGGTTTCCCAGTAACTTTTAGTACATGCTCGTCATTAAAGGGTTAAAGGACTGCTCTTCTTCACGTCATATATGAGAGTTCTGTGCACAGTACACATGCAGTGGTATATTTCGTTCAAGCTACGCTGCAGCATCAATACCCTGGAAATGTATTTATTGAACTCAGATGTAAGCAGAGATATCTCTCAACCAACCTCATCCATCTTCTCACTTCTGACATTCTTTCAGCCACACACAGACTCCTGTCTCGCTTCATCTAGAAGCTTTTGATTCTGCCCATGAAGATCACTCCACATTGCTATTTCGCAAAGCCTAATCATACATTGTTTACATCCCTTTGATGCACTTTCTTCGAAGCAAAACAGGCCAAAGCTCATCTTTTTCAAGTCATCTACCCCAGGGCAGATTCATTCCTCACCAATGCCACTCCTGACAGTGCTCAGCCTCTTATTTAAGCTTGCAGGATCGATCCATAAATCACAATCCAGTCTACCATCATTCTTGGCTTTTATGCTTCCTTCCCTGCCATACTGTCTTGAAGTTCTTAAGCAGGAGTGGCTCTCTGCATTAAGCCCTCTTGGTATGTATATATGCTCGGTATGTGTCCTCTTGGTATAATATCTTCTCCTTTAATGTCCTTTCAATACAAGTCCTCCCAGTATATGTGATAAATCTATTCTCTCTCTATACTTCTGTCCTGTACATGGTTGATCATTTTATTTTTTCAGTGTTGGTTTTGTGTTCTGCACCTCATCCACATCTAAAATTTCTCCAGTCTTAGGATTTAATAATTTCTTAAGTTTATAATTCATAAACAATTATCCTTCCTCTCAGCCTCTTCATATCATCGGTTTCTTCACTTTATGCTTCTTCACAGCAGCCTCAGTTTCTTGACAAAACATCTCTTTGTTCGCTATATATATATATAATATATATATAAATCTGTTGTGATGTCTCCCCATGACATCTTGCAACTTGAGTCATAAGCCCAATCAAAGCAACACTGAAAAATCCCAGATGGCAGAATGAACTCTGGAATACTCAGTTTTTAGCACTGATCCAGAGTCAACACAGACTCCACAGAGGACTAATAATTGCACAGCTCAACGGAATAAGCATGCCACCAAGTTCAATCCTATTTAGCAGTTAAGTTTTTTTTCTCACAGTCCATAAGCAGATTTAGATTTCTTACCCCTACTGGAAACTGTTAACTGCCAGCACTCTCAAGGTTAAATTCAAACTGGTTTTTGCCTACAAGGTTGACTGCCTCAGATTTGGCCTACATCGCATTTTCAAGATTCTAACCAGGATTTTCAATGCAGTCTTTACACGCTCTTTCGATTGTTTTTCTTTGAGTGCATAAGTAGACACTTATTTCAATTTTAACAATTAAGCCCACCAGTTTTACATATACATATATTTAAGATTTTAGGCAACCTTATTTGAAGCAGATGCAAAACGACAACAATAATAATAATACAGATCAGCTGCAACTTTGGGCTAAAAATAAATAACTAAATAATAATAGTAGCGGTGGTAGTGGCAGTTGTAGCACTAGTAGTAGTAGTAACAATAAAACAATATAGGAAAGTAATAAATAGCCTGTTAATTTGCTGTCGCAAAACTAATAATAATATAATTAATTCAAACTGACATAATAATATTTGTTATTAATTTAAACTGACAAGTATGGAATAAGATTAAATGGTATAGTAGTAACAGATGATAAAAAGTTTAACAGGAGTCAATTTAACAGTATGGCAGACTGCCAGGCACCCATCTGTCCTACTGCTCATTTTACAGTCACCCCAAAGGAGTTGAAGGCTGAGGGTATCGAAAAACAAAACTGGTGTCCTTCTGATCTTTGTGCCAGTGTGTTACCATTCAACAATCTCCTTGCTCCATAGATATAGGGAAATCAGCTAATTAAGAATTATTATGTCTAAACTCTGAGTCAGAGAGGAATGCACTGGCAAAGTCTAAACCGGTATTTCATGAAGTAAGATTCTAAATAAAGAATCTTACTCAGCCAGAACTCTGTTTACTTATTGTTCAGCACCGAAATGAATCATAGGTACAGAAAGTCCAAATCATATTGGAGCCAAAGTGCAAACGACAACACCGCCCTACACAGGATCATATTTCATGTTGTTCGTAGAATACAATCACTTCATAGCCAGTGACTGAATGCTGTGAACTTCCTTAGTACCATTGAGAGGTTCTGAATAGCCTCACGTCATCATTGTTCTCATCATCAGTTCCTGACACCAGCGATTAGGCGCTGATGGGTGCAAAAACTTTCTCCATTTTCTGAGTCATTTGTCAAGTCCTCTCACCTTTAGTGCAAGTCTTATTATGTCCTCATAATCTCAACATCCAAAGTAGTTAATCTATAAACAGCCTATTGACATATTTTGCAAATATAGCTTATTATAAAATGCATTGTTTAAATCAGAAAAAAACTGATAGCAATAATTTTTTGTTTGTAAATTCGTCACAATGAGTCTGTTGTAATTATAATATAGGCCTACCATCAAATTTCTTAGATTCTATCAATGAGGTGGTAAAATGTTTCATCTTAACTCTAAATAAGAGTCAATTCAGGAAAAGTGTTTTAATGTTTACATCAGCACTTCAATGTATTTCGGTATATGCAACTTTACATTGATCAAAGCAACAGTACTTCTATAAAAGCAACAGTTTTAAAATGTAACCAACAGTATCTCAAAGGAAGAAAAAGTATTTCGATAGAATAGTTTTGAGAGAAAAATAGTCCTCAGCGCTGCAAAATGCTTCTCTGAACACACACCCTTTCAGACCCACCACAAAGTCCACCTCAATCGCCTATTAAATGTTGTCTCCGTGATTTGATTAAATACAGTTCGATGATTTGATACCTGCTACGTTTCAGATATCACCGGCAGCTCATCCTCTTCGTCGTGAACAAATATTTCCCCAGAGTTTGAAAGGTGACAGGAACTTTCAAGGTGAGACGCCAGACCGTCTGCGGAGAGGTC
>JACEVL010000427.1:0-92500 GCA_020284085.1 Aporrectodea caliginosa | reverse complement strand
CATGTATTTCAATTACTCAACAACACTGCCAGTACGGCACTGTACGGGACTTCTGCATGGTAACGCCGCTACAACTTAATCGACCTTCAGGCTAAATAAATCGATCAATTAATGGACCGGACATGCACACACAGCCCCACGCCAAATGGCCAAGTCGCCCGCTAGGGGTACGGTATATGTCTGGCCGATGCGCAGGTACTACATGTACAAACATTATAAATATATATGTATATATATATTCTATATAGTACTATATATATATATATATATATATATATAGAGAGAGAGAGAGAGAGAGAGAGAGAGAGAGAGAGAGAGACAGACAGACAGACAGACAGACAGACAGACAGACAGACAGACAGAGACAGAGAGAGAGAGAGAGAGACAGAGATCAGAGATAGAGAGACAGAGAGAGAGAGAGAGAGAGAGAGAGATAGACAGACAGACAGACAGACAGACAGACAGACAGACAGAGAGAAGGAGAGACAGCAGATACAGACTCTCTCTGTCTCTCTGCATGTATCTGTCTCTATATCTGTCTCTCTGTCTCAGTCTGTCTGTCTGTCTGTCTGTCTGTCTGTCTGTCTGTCTGTCTGTCTCTCTGTCTCTCTCTCTCTCTCTCTCTCTCTCTCT
The DNA here is from genome assembly GCA_020284085.1 of Aporrectodea caliginosa. Taxonomy (NCBI): domain Eukaryota; kingdom Metazoa; phylum Annelida; class Clitellata; order Crassiclitellata; family Lumbricidae; genus Aporrectodea; species Aporrectodea caliginosa. Next base: position 91,867 of record JACEVL010000427.1, on the reverse strand, counting down.
CTCTCTCTCTAAGGACTGCGTCGGCAATTAACTAGTAGTACTCTCTGTCTGTCTGTCTGTCTCTCTATATATATATCTATATGTATATATATATATATATATATATATATAATGTGAATGTTAACCAGATGATATTGTGCAGAGCTCTCTGATCAGGCGCAAATTGCGTGAGCGGGCACTGGTTAGTTACGTGTCGTCTGCATGTGGCCTGCTGCTGTGTAGAACCGGATTATAAAAACCACAATAACAGCAGCAGCAGCGCATTGCCCCTACTCCGGCAGGGCAAACCCCAAGCCTGGATATAGGAGGAGGGTGACGCTAATCTTTTGAAACAGCGTCGTTAAACAGTTACTAACCAACACCAGCTGCAAACTACACCACCACTGGCCATACCCGGTAGTGCCAGTACCAAGCCTGGAGAAAGGAGGAGGGCAACGCTAATTATCTTTGTTATGACAAAGTGTTTTGGTAAACAGTAGCTAACCAACTCCAGCAGTAGCCGATGTGGATGCTGCTGTATGGTGGGGTCGAATGGTAAGGCTTTGGACAGACGCCACTGTGTCTAAGTACTAAGTAGGGCCTCTGAGAAGAATTTCGTAAGGTGGTTCCAGACTGCATGGTGATTCAGTTTTTCGTGAATCTGTTTTTCAATTCAATTTAATTACACCACATGTCGGCAAAGAATAGTAAACTCCACAATGAAAAGTTTCTTCTGCATAATTTTATCCTTGTCTTGTGTCTCGCTTTTATATGCGAAATACAAAAAACTTAACTTTTGTGACTATGTCCAACAACTGATTACAACGGTGGAAATCCCCGAAATTGTTTGCTCGCTACGCTAACTGTCCTCAAGGAACATATTACTGGACATGTCTCTTCCTGTCCCTAAGAGATCAACACCTCCAAATACCACAGATTCATCCAGCTGAAAGGTAAACACTGTAATTAAAAATCACTTTCAGCAAGTGAAGGGACTCTTTAGAACAGGAACAGCATAACACATCCATTCTGTGATGTGATGAAATTACTCTATATTGTGATCTCCTCCTCAGAACCTCTTAGATTAATAGCCATTCATTAGATTAAAAAAACCAATAAATTGAAAATGTACTCTGTTGGGTTTCAATAGATGAAACGTACATCCAAAAAGCCAATCTTTTGCATCCTCTGATATCTCAGTAGAACACTACTATTTCTGTAGTGAGTTATAAACAGAATAGATTTAAATAACATACAAATAAAAGCTCACACAGATATTAAGTTTATTTATAAAAAACAAGAAACGTGTAGAAAATACTTTTCAAACATTAATTAATTCAAGGCTTTCAAAGAACATTTTCTTCCGACACATTACACAGTTTGTTAATCCTGCAGAGGATTTAAGTATTCTAAATAAATGCAAAGACTTGTACAGTGTTCTGATCTAATTTATTGCAGAACGCAGCAGACCTTGATAACACTAAAACGGGTGCAACTCATTGAAGTAACCCCGAAATTAAGATTAACAATACCACATACTCTGCAACGATAAATAAACCTAAAATTAAGCTTAAAGATGTTGATGGATTTGCCACAATAAATTTAAAACCACAAATCATTGTAAAAAATCACTATAACGACGTTCTTACAAGGCATGGCTTGAGAAAAGATGCACAAGACTTCTGCATGCATAAAGATACCGTAAATATGGTGCCACAATAAAGTGACTCACGAAAAAAGAAAATGCATTCAAAAGTGTTGCACGATATTTATATATTGGCTCTAAGTGTGTGTGTGTGTGTGCGTGTGTGTGTGTGTGTGTGTTTCTGGCATTGGCGACTCTAGATAGTAGCTATCTGCTAATTGGTTTACTTGAATTCCTACTTTCTATTCTTGATGACTGGTAGCATCTTCTAGGTTAGCATAGGCAGCACTTAGTGAGGTATATACTAAGAGATGCGATATTAATTCTTGTGACATACATACATTTCCAAATGCCAAACGTTAAGTTTTTGTGGTTAACAGCAGCTTGGTTGATACAAGATTCCATTTCTGCTACGGACCCCAGCAGAAGCTCCTCCACAGCACAGCTCAAGCACAACAGTAGCAATCTAACAGCTACTTCACAACCATTACTTGCAGTTTGTATGGTTTGAAAATGCACGGCTCAGTTCACATAATTATTTCAAACACATGGATTGAAAACCCGGCTTAAATATTTCAACATGGCCATCACGTACAAGCATAATACTTTTATATTATATTGCAAATTTATAAAGCATAAACACCTCATCATTGGCGCTCCTAACCTAACATAATGAACCGTTATCGAGCACAATCAATGGTCTTCAAGCACTTGCGGAAAAGAGGCAAAGAGAGGCTGAGGAGTTCATGTTGCAGATTGCTAGGCAATTTATTCCAGGAGGATGGGCCGACCACAGCAAAACATCTCTGACGATGAACAACCATGTCACCTTGCACAGCACAGCAGAGAAACATCATATATAGGGCATATAGGCCTGTATATTTTAATTTATTCAACCTATTTATTCACTTGTTTACTTCAATAAAATCTGTAAAAATCATATCCTGATCAACTTTACATTACTGTCAACTTTACATTACTGTAGTGAAATGCTAACAAGAATAAACTCTCAAGTGCTATTTACAAAGTTATGCAGAGGAGAAATTACGAAATGCGAGTACAGTTTACTTGAAAAGTGTATAGGGGAAAGTGCTTTTACAACACCAACAAATGTAAGCAATAAACATTAAAATAGTTGTCATTTCATGCAATTAAAAGCTCTCCATAAGTAAAAAAAACTGCATAGATTTTAACAGAATTTATACATTTCAACACAGTCCCATAATAAATTAAACATAATTTAATGGATTAAAAACACTTCCCCAGAGGTTTAAAAGTAAACGCACAAATTTGGTAGATAACAATACAGCACTCTACATCTCAAAAGAACAAAGCATTCCATGGAATTGAGAATACATGTATCTAAGGAAGAGAAAAACACTTTTAGAACAAATTCCAAAATATATTAATGATATTACAGGTTGGTACCCACTGTAACCCACATACTTAAAGTAGTATCCAATAACTAATGTTGACAAAAGCAATGAAAGTATTATGATTTCTTATATTAAAGCAATTAAATTGACTTCAGTGGGGATGAGGCTTGTTAGTTCCAGAATGGTTTTACTCTCCAGTTAGTTTCTAAGAACCTGAGGGATCATATATACCTCGTTAAATTAATTATTTTAAAAATTAATTATATTATTTCTCATATTTGTACTAATGTTACTATATAATGACAGGGTATCCATCAACAGTTCCATGCGGTTATCCATTAAGGACTTCAAGGTCCATACACAAGGACTGTCTTTGTGAGGCTCTAACCTCAACACCCCATGCTACAAGGACAGCGCTCAACCAATGTGACACCATGTAGTACACTGCCTATTGCATACACCATTTTCAAAAAGTCATAGATTCAAGTACTCACAGGCTCAACTTGGTTTAAGTTTCGTGAAGGCAGAAACTGATGTCTTCACCGTAATGTGCCCTCTGGATTAACAAACATGTTGGTTCATAAGAAAGGCCATTGACGCCTACATCAAGACAGCAAGAACTCATATGGTAATGACACAGCAGTGCCTGCCTGACAAAATGACTACACTGTAAACCAACAATTACTCGCTACAATGATTCTAGTCACACTAAGTTTATGTGTTTAGAAGTGTGCTTAATTAGTTATCAAAACAGTGACAAAGTTCTAAAAATTGTAATAGAATTCCCACACAGTTTTGTATGTATACATGTGTTTACTAATGCTAAATGTGAGAAATCAAAATAAAATAAGCAAACTAGCTTTTCTGTTGAAAACAACATCTTGTCATACTGTTATGTTTACATGCACCATTAACATCGATACTAATTATAATAATGTTTATGATAACAACAATAATAGCAAATATAATGTAAATTTTGTACAGAATAATAATAATGCAACAAATGGAACAGGTCAAAATTGTCTCTAATAATAGTTTATTATCTATATTATTATTTATGTTATTCACTTATTACGAGCACAGTAGTGGTTTTTATGGACAAGATGGAGCCAAGCGAAGGAGAGACTAAAAAAGGGCGTCTTATAATAATAATTACTATTGTAACAACACTAATCCAGCAGCAAATGAATGCAGTTGCATTCAGAAGCAAATGAGGAACTGATCTAATAACTTTAAAGCACAGTTAATGGTTGCTTAGAGGGAACAATCAATTCCAATCAATCACAATCAATTCCAAGGCTGCACTATTCCTAGCACCATGTAGTTCTTCATCACCTCCGGATTCCTATTCTTTTGGGTAATAATAATAGCAATAATAACAATAATAAATAATAATAATACTAATAGCAGTGACATTTCAGTTACAAAAATATCGATATACTTTAAAATGCTAAGCTACAAAAGCAATAGGGAAACATTGTCCCAAACTACCATACAAATGACAGTACAAATAATTATAGTACACAGCTTCTACTAGTAGTAATAATAATATTAGTGGACACTATTAAGCCTGAGGGGGCAGCCTACAACTTCGAATAAGCATAACAACAACAGCCATGATGATGACTCTGTAAAATGACATAAAAACACATATAAAACCAATTATAAATTATGGCATTGTCATATTATATTCACTCTAATCATCCATCATCTGACACTCTAATCATCGATCACCTGAATCAAGAGTTCCAAATAGAAGTAGCAGAGGTTCTTAAAAATCAAGTACCCCAGGATCCATTTTTTAACCAATTATCCAAACAGTTATCTAATAGTAAGCATTACGTTTGGTCATGAGGATCGTCATGACCAGCCAAAGCAAAAACACATACCCATTGTCATAAACAAGCACAAAAGACAGGCAACAACACAACACAAGCGGAGAAAATCAACAAAACGTAAGGTGTGGCAAGTGAACATTGGTTACCGTAAGCTAATTGCACATGTCACAAATGCCTGATAAGTGCACACTGATTATGGCAAAGTAACGCTAGTTAATATATTTTCACATTAATTTAGTTTTAGATTCATTAGCAATTCTAGCTAATTCATCTCTAGATTTACTTAACTTTTTAAACCTTTATCTGTTTTAGATTTACTTAATGACTTGTAAAGACTCTCGAGACTGACCCATACGCTGCAAGAGTTTAACATAAAATCGACAGTTATATTAGCAAACCGGCTTAAACTGTTTGAAATCAGAAAAATACGCAACATTGACCTGATAGGAAGTGGAAGGAGCAAGTCAAGAACGGCAATTAATTAAAACAGACTTTATAATAACGACTTCTGCTCTGAGTGTAACGCAACGTAACAGGAATTAATATTGCGGGCATCTGAAAGTCCTTAAAGTCTCATAAACCATCAGTGTGACAAAAAAGATGACTGCTGATCTGAAGTGAACTGAGAAGAGAGGATGACTTTCTGAACTTTGTGTGAAGCATCTGACCAAAATAAGGACAACCGTCCGTCTGAATTTCAACTGAACAGTCGTACAAAACACGGGTGACAGTACGGCTTGTCGTTTTCTTCTTTGAAGGTTCCCTTATTCAGCTGTCGCTGGCAGAACGTACAGACGAAGTGTTCCGGATGGAACTTCTTGTACATGGCTGTTATACAACGACCGGTGATCGGCTTGCGACAGCTGGCACACAGCGAACCACGAACAGCATGGAAGTGAGTCTCACAATATGGAAAGCCTTCGTGCTCAAAGAAGTTTCCAGCACCAAATGACGTGTGACATTCCTGTGATTACAAAAAATTATACAAACATTAATTAGGGTTCTGTAGTCAATGCATAGTTACAACTAACTATTAATCCAACAATCTACAGGTTTCGTGGATTGAAAACTAATTTCTCATATTGCAATTGAACTAAAATCTCCATCACCATGGTAAACAGCTTTGAAGTATTACCATAATCACAACTGTAAGAGAAAATTTAGATACTGCACTTTAGAAGTGCAGAGTAATTACAAAATTTAGAAATAACGGTCAGAAATTGACATCTGGAGTCAAGGTAAAAAAAACCAAACCTGTGCCTAGCCTTTGGTTTCTGGCACATGATCAGATTTCACCAAATCCAAATGAAAAACCTTTTTCTCATATTTTTACTTTAATATGCTCCCTGAAAACCTCAAGTCCTTACGGCTCAAGGATCACATTCTCATAAGCGCTGTTTGAGCAGTTTCCTTTGAAAAAGGCACTGTAAAAATGATTATGATTCAGAAAGACAGGGAAAGTACCTCATGTTCCAGCCTAAACAGTGAAGCGAAAACCAGAAAAGTTAGACAAGTCTAACTTGTTCAAGATTAGCCATTCATCCAATCATGGTTGTCCAATCACTACAGCTGGCTAGGAACCAGAATATTCTGCCTGTGACATAAATCCACTTCAGCCTGCATGTTATGATAAGTACTTGTATGCTTTGGCTTGCGGTTCCTTGTCTTGCATAGGACACCACTACCACATAATGTAAATGAGGTTGACAACTAAGTGTTCAGTCTGGATAAAGACAGTTCATAACTTACGCGACACACAAAACACTGCGGGTGCCATTGCTTGTTCAGAGCATTGATGAAATTTTCCACAATCGGTTTACAGCAAGCCCCACACCTTGGTGCAAACAGCTCATAGTAATCATGCCTGCAACAGGAAATCACACATTCTTAACATGCTGATTACTAGAAGAATGATCTAACCTAATCTTAGGCATCCATCAATGATGCTTCAATACATATCCATAGTCTGGTATATTCAATGAAGTCAGTATAACGATACAGAGAGACAGCCTAGGTAGTATACTCAAAAAGAAAAGGAGTAGTTTCTTAACCCTTTAACGATGAGCTGCATTGGTTTCCCATACATTTTAGTACACGCTTCCCATTGAAGGGTTAAGCAAAGCCCGATACTTCAGTTTCTTAGCCTCAGCATACGGGGCAGATGGCCAGTTCTCTCCTCTATCTCTTGAAACCTGATCATTCAACTCAGTGTATCATATTACAGCCAAGGCCGATAAGCAAGCAAACTATGTTCGTACTTCTAAACAAATAATTTTTTACAATCTACAGATACAGATATCACTTTATTGGAGTTTGCCTAATGCAAATATAAAACAGGATATCGCATCCTTGGCATTTGACTAATATCTCCCACCACTTCCAGAGCACTTTAACAGTGTTACACAGCTGAGGACTCAACCTGATGCTATCTCTTCATACCATGCTTACTTACTGTCTTACACCCTGCAATGGAACTTCATATAAACAGTAAGTTTTCTTACAGTTTCTACTTTTTTGACGTAAAGGTACCACTGCCAGAGACAGAAGAACAGATGCTTAAGACATGTAACTTTTCCGCAAGCGCTTGAAGACCATTTTGTTCTATCACAGTTTCATTGTGTTAGTTAGTTCGGGAATGCCTTTGATGAGTCTATCTAGAAGTGGCACTATATAAATGAGCAATAACAATTACACGAGAACAGATAAAGATGGTCAAGTTAAAAAAACCAATGAATTGTAGATGAAGATAGAGGAGCTATAAAATAAACTAACCGACAGTAAACGAGGCCATCGCGTTCATGGAAGCCCTCCTCATCTGACAGTTGGTATCCACAATGAGAGCAACAGAAATGCTCTGGATGCCAAGTTTTGTCTAAGGCCGTCAGACATTTCTACAAGCCATAATACACACAGCTAACAAAATCTCCACCACGTAAAGTACGGAAGGTAATCATAGATCTGTGTAACAGGCCTTTGCAAATGCAATGCAAAAGTGCAGTACAGAGTTAAAAGATCCTTGAGTCAAAACATGACCAAAGCAATGTACCTTCCAGCTAACTTTCTGCCATGGACTGCACAACTTGGCACAACTGCACAGACTACCTCAATGAGAATTCAGTATGAAAATATATTAAGACATCTGTGCAGTGAGACTTCTGAAACTAGCGGTCTTTCAGAGGCTGTTATCTAAGGCAGGCCAGTATAAATGCCCCGAACACATCTACTGCACACACAGCTACTTACAAACAACACTTACACACAGGGCACATGTATGTCTGCATTTATGCATCTGGACATTTATACAGCAGTATTTATGAACCGGAGCATTTCTCTTGTGTCTTTCAACGTATACCATTCAAGAATCTCTAAATTAAATTTCTCTCTCACCTAACTCGTTTCCCCCCCCAAAATAAGTTCATCCACATCCAGAAAAGGCCTTCACTGGCAGTCTCCCACCTATATGTGTGTGTGCATATGTGTGTGAGTGTGTGCGTATGTGCGTGTGTAAAAGTAAAAAAGCTCTTGGACAAAATGCTCCGCACTTCAATTCCGAAACATACTAAAACCCCTTTTAACCATGTACTGGTTGTGCCATAGTAAAATGTACTTTACCACTGTTGGCCACAGCACAGTAAAGCGCAATTTATTGCTCCCAGTCACTCACACTATTGTGAACCTTACTAATGTTGAGGTATGCGGCAATTTACTTCAGATATCATTTATAATGATGCTATGTATTATTTGTTTGAACCTATAATATACTTTGATCCTATAAATAAGTTTCAAATTGGTTTATTCATGTTTCGCTAACATCATAGATTGCTACCTAGTATATTTTATGGCTATTTTTATCAGAGAACTGCTGTACATAATCATTGCCTAAAAACTCTGTTAAATTACCACACTGATATTGCACACACTAAGATTAAATTATTTTCAATAAAATGTTCTGGCCCTTCAGTATGGTATAATCTTCCATCTACCCATCCTTAATCTGTTTAAGAAAAAAACTGAAAGACTGTTTGATCTCTGTTTATCAGGACCTAATCTATCAGTCATGTGTAGTTCGTTTCACTTGTACGTTATACAATCATACAGTACATTTCATGTTTGTTTCCATTGCCAAATATTATCCAGAAAAAGGTCAATCCAGCCTCAGTGGGTCCCCATATGACTCTTTTGGATTGACCTTTTGACTTTTGCATCATTTACTTGAAGTTTTTGAGTTTGTACTGACTGCTGTTATTGAGGCATTATGGTGTTGATGCTCTGTTACACATGCAATGCCTTAAAATAGCCATATTCAGAATGCATTTAGAAATTAAATTATGACAAGTACAAAATTCTTTTCTTAAATTTTACCCACTAAATTGTTGGTTGTCAGAGGTGTAGGACTTGTTGATCTGACAATTGTTAGGGATTAACACATAAATTTTGATGACTGTAAAAAGGGTTAGAGTGTGTGATGTACTTACATCAATGATAGGACCATTGCAGGAAGCACAATATGGAGAGAACAGCAGATGGTAATCACGTTCACAGTACGGCTGACTGTCACGCTCAAAGAAATTGCGCGTTCCAATCGGTTCTTTACAATGGACGCACATGAAATGCTCCGGATGCCATAGTCGGGCAAGAGCTGTTATCACCTGAAATGAAATGAATTCTAATGATGCAGTTCTCATGCAGAGACAAAACGATACAACGCAATGTGTCTAATGGTTCACACACACACCAACAGCCACCAACAACACATGACATCTTTGTCGTGCTTGACCCTTCACTCTGGAACAGACTGCCATGCAACGTGATATGTGGGCTACTTGTCCTTTCTCTTAAGATCTATTTCATCAGACATTCTATTCTATCTATTCTTGTGCTGGTATAGAGTCCAGGCATCCAACCCTGAACAGAATAAGCTGCATTTTCCAATCTCAGTTTCCAGCCCATATCAATCACAAAATGTCGTGCAGCCCGCATTTATAGAACTGTGCTCAACGTGAAATAGAGGCACAGCTAAATGCTCCTATTTCATCAGACATTCTATGTGTCATGGTCTTGTGCTGGCATAACAATACTGTGTGCATTATTATTATCTCAGTTTCCAAATAATCATTTGTTTATACACGCGCAAGGTCACACCGAAATGTGTTATAATAAAGATGATTAGCATTGCACACCACTTTATCCAGGCTTGGGATGGGCACCATCCGAAATAGCAGTGCTGGAGTAATTTAAGCTGAAAACTATACATAGGCACGCTTGGAAGGTTGCTTGAGCTCCAGGTTAAAATTTTCCTACAGCAGCTAAAATGAAATTCTCAGTATAAGTCATAACACCTTAGAGATACTGATACAAGACTAATACAAGATACAGATACCATAATGGCCAACAGAACAATACAGTGTAAACTGCGGAATGCAAATGCAAAAGGAGTATTTCAAACAAAGACCTAAACAATTCACCTCTTGTAGGACTGTAAGTAGAAGTAGAGTGTTCCTGCAAAGAAAATATGTGCAGGACAAAATTTTGAAAAACAGCATCACTTGTGTGGGGTTCTCTAAAAGGCAATATGAACCGGGATATGTCCAGATATAAATATATTCGCATATTTAGCATCTGTACGATGCACAAGTGCAACAAACGATCAGCAGATAGAAGACAAATTCCCACCTGGCCGACGATCGGCTTGGCACAAGCGGCACAGTGTCCCTTTGGAATCGTAGTCACTCCTTGTCGCGTCATGTTGTCATCCAAAGTTTTCATCATTTCCGACAGACTGACGTTCGGCCTTGACTGACTTGCCGGTAGGTCGCTGGGAAGAGGAGAGCCTGACGACTGTGATCCGACGACATCAGGACTCTGGACGCTCGTTCGTGACTTATCAGGCAACGCATAAGATGGAACCTTGGTCTCCTGAGGGTTCTGCAGCACAGCAGAAACCAACAATGGCTCATTTAGTTAACAGTGCCTTCAAGCATAACAGAACGATGAAGACAAAGTGGGCTACTGAAATGAAATGAATTTTACTGCACATTCAATTTCTGACTTACAATTGCTGGTGCAAACAAAACTGTCAAATGGAAACCTTAAGAGTCATCATATCCTGCGAGCAGAACCACCCTAGGCATTCTTTCCCTTTAATCACATAAGGTCTTATGCATGTGGTCCTATGTTTGCAGAACTTTTGACTGAAGCACAAGGTTTGTAAAATAAGCTGTAACAACCTCAACCACAATGTTCACTAAAAAAGGTGAACGTTTACATGTAAGTATTTAACAGAACAGCAACAGTGCACTTACAATGGTAGTCATGCCAGATAAAGATGCCATCAGGTCATCAAGATCTTGCGTTGCCATCGAAGTAGAACCTGAAGTTCCATGTCTGATGACAGAACACAAAGACAGCCACACTTACACATTCAGACAATGGTCAAGATATATTAGAAGACATGTCTCTATCGAAAATAGACTTCATAATTATGTAAAGTCCTTGGAATTGTCATTTGGAAATGGCCCCAGTTTCAGTCAACGATATTATTACAACAGAACCATACTAGTCATGAGATGGTCATGCGATCAGATTAGCAGATCTAGCTGTAGAAAAGCAAAGATGTCAGTAACAACAATGACAACAACAACAATAGAACAATTATAAAAAGAAGTATATTATCTTCATACATGCAGACTTGCCACTAATTAGCTACATACTACCCAATCAAACAGTTAGGCAGAAAGACAAACAGAAAATCGAGAGTGCTGTCGTGACCAACTGCTAATGTGCAGGTCATTCATCACTGTGTGGAGTTTGACTTCCAAGGCATATCATTGTCATCAACATGCTTTGTAGGCTGCTATTAGTGCCATGTATTGCAGGCTGTCTGTTCTGTTAGTAGTTAAGATTTATGTCTTCTGTCATTTGTGTTCTTGTGATTTGTTTCAATTGCATAACTGTACACTGTAACCGGTTGCGGTTTGTCAACCGGATTGTTTCAATAAAGAATGTTATTATTAATAATAATTTAGTGTGACATTAAATGCAGCAGTTTCAGGTTTCATAATGAAAGATCCCACAACCTATGAGATATGCCACTGAGAAGTAGCGTTCATACAAGTAACTGTAACAGAGCATTTGTGTTTTGCGTCTTGATAACCTCTCACATGTGTGTGTCATCAAATGAGAGTATTTCTGAATGGATAGCTTCAAGAGGCGCTATATGAATCTTCTGAATAAATGAATGAACGTTAAGCGAACAATAATCATTCCAGCATTGCAAACAGCCGCCAAACCATAATTCCGACGATGACCTATTTAATATTTTATCCAGTTTAATGCAAAGAATGACCTACCTAGCAATAGGAGGCGTATTATCTAGGTCATTTAGTAGGCTATCGACACTCCTTTCTTTATTTGCATTGAACATGCTACCACCAGGTGGGGACACCAGAGACCCTGTAAACGCAAACAATCCAACACAAATACAATGTTGACTTAATTTAACACAAGTTTATACCAGATTTATTAAAATCTACTACCAGTATGTACATTATCATTTGGATAATTATACTTGCCACTTATCAACTACATGCTATTGTTGACAACATCATTTAGAACATGCCACACATGATGCCAGCACTATCTGACAAATGATATGAGAATGAAGTAATTTCCTTGCAATTTCGACAGGGTGAAGGGGATGAGGGAGGGGCAAAGAGTGGAGAGTGGGGTTTTAGCTGACAGGGTGCAACAGAGGATATTCCCGAGAAGGACATTTTGCCAAACTACCACAACCCCGAGTAAGTTTAACATAACTGCGATTTCTTGTGTTAAATTATAATATAATAAAAATAAATATTATAGAAGTGTTATGTATTAATGTATTGTTGTGACCTCCAGTGCGTCTGTCGACTTCGATATTGAACTGAGCTGAGCTGAGCTCTGCCAGCAGACTGTCCAGCTCCGACAGGTTGCTGCTCAACGTAGACACCTGTCTGGTGCCAGGTGCTACCCTTGTTGAGGAGGTGAGCGGTGCAGGATGCTGCTGTTGCTGGATTCTTGATCGAATTGGAACTGTGTCTGGCACTGGCTTGGAACCGGTGGCAGCTGAGGCAGGCAAGGGTGGCTGTGGGCGGTTCATCATCTGCTGTGGCTCGTACAAAGGCTACAACAGAAGAAAAATGCCCAGATGTATTAAGTGCATGTGTATATACATGGCTGTGTAATGTGTTTATGCATATGTACGTATGCACTTCCATGGCTGTAAGTGTGTAAGTGTAAGCACCCAGTATGTAGGTATCAGTAGGTAGGCATTGGTATGTACCTGAATGCTTATTCGGCCTTTAACACTTTAACGACGAGCTGCATTGGTTTCCCAGTGACTTTTAGTACACGCTCGTCGTTAAAGTGCTAACATTTTAATGACGAGAATGTACTAAAAGCGACTGGGAAACCAATGCAGCTCGAGAAACTTTCTAAAGACTAGAGCAGTTTCCTACAAAGAGTGAACCTAATTAACCGAAATGTTTTGTTTATCTCATTATTTTGCTAATCTTTTTCTTGCACGAACATTTCTGTTTGAACTTCTTTCACACGAGTAGAACTCTAACATGCAAACAGCAAAGACTCAGACGAATAAACCCAAACAGAACAGTCTAACTAGACAGACACTAAAAATTATGTACAGCATTTCTGAGAAGATCTGAGCACGGCATAAGAAGATATATGGTGATGGGTTCACACAGCAAGAGACATAAATTAGTTAAGTTGACAGCACTGCCTGTCTTTTAATTGACTCAGCAAAGTCTCAGCTCAGACAGCATCTGTTGTTAGCAAAGACAGTTGACCAAATTTTAACTACAGAAAATTCGAAAGATAAGTTGAGACACACTTTAAAGCCTCTTCTGCATCCTTCCATCTCTTATTTTTAACCACCGTTGCCAGCATACACTAAACTTTGGTTTGGTTATCTCTTCTTCGGAATCGTTTGGTTGAATTATTCACATAAGCATCAGACATTTGTTTACCCATTCTTGGCATAAGTAACCAAATGGCAGTACGAAAATCGTAAAAACTATTCTGCTCAACAACAGCAGTATCTAATGGCAGACCTGGAAACTGTACAAGCCATGCAGTTGAAAGGTACACTTTCAAACTTTGACAAAAAAACTCAGCATATATATATATATATATATATATATATACCTCTATATATACTGGTTGAGAACTTCGTGGGAAGCGCGGTGGTGTAGAGGTATGTTCATGCCTTGCAACCGGAGGGTTGTCAGCTTCGAATCCACCTCTAGGGGTATATTCCAAAGCCCTGCACCCGGAGGGTTGCGGGTTTGAATCTACCTCAAACCTTTCAGAAGGGACACTGGGCAAGTCCTAATTACCAGTCAATTGCTCATGCGCTATCGGCGTGAAACTCAGATTCAGTGTCCATGTAGTTGGGAGCGCCTCTGAGTAGAAATCTTGAAGGGGCGCTATATAAATATCCGAAATGAATGAATGAATGAATGAATATATATATATATATGTGTGTGTGCTGGTTGAGAACTTCTTATGAAGAAATTTTTGGCAAGGTTTTTAGCATTTACCGGTAATTATATCGTCAACTTCAACACTTCTATTTTCAAGCTTCCAAAGTCCTGCACCCAATGAACTTATAATTATGATATGAGAACCTTTCAGAAGTCACATTGCCGCCAAGTTTAATTACCAGTCAGTGACTGTATCGTTACACTCAGCCTCCGGCCATGTTTTACCAGACCTTGTAAGCCAAGTCCTTAAGTTCGTAGGATTTGTACTGGATTTTGTTTGCTTCTCTCTCTCTCTCTCTCTCTCTCTCTCTCTCTCTCCCTCGTGTGCGTGCGTGCATGCGTGCATATGTGTGTTAAGGCTAATGGGTCAGCTGTTGAGTGTAGCATGTTGTACAACCGAGACAAATCGCCAGAAGCTCTTCATTGATAGTGGAGTGTAGCTTCAACTACAGTGATATGTATTTAGACATAAATCGCTCAGAAGTTATGCTCTTCAACAACTTCTGTGATTATGCTGCAAATAACCTGAACTGTACTGAAAGTGAACCACCCATAAATTAATTACTGAATAACACACACCATGGGTTACAAATGAAAAATCCCACGGTCACTAATCATTAGAGTTCAGTTAAACGAAAAAATTTACAGGACACAAAAGTCACACAATTATGTTGTAAAACATCAAGGATGATATTTTAGTAATGTTATCAATGAAGTCACTCAAAAGCAAGCCATCAGTCAGTCAGTCACATAATCTCTACGCTCTACTGAATAGGAAATTTCAGTGGTAATGTATTGAAGCTGTATTACCTGTCCCTCGACATCTGTTATTAGGTCGTAGGTCGGGGTGCCACACGACATGGTGTTTGACGCGATGGGTCGACCAGTCGAAGGCACAGCTTGTCGATTGTCGTAGTCTCTATCCATTGATGATGATGACGACGATGTAATATGACCCAAAGTTGTTGCCTGTAGATCGGCTAGGAGTGCATCTGGACAAAATATCACAGAAAAATGCAATGTAAATGCCGTCACTGCCTCAATGCTGTATAGCAACACAAATAGCACTGCTGTGTATGTATGTATATTCGTTTATTTCATAAAACAAGGCAAAACGCTGTAGGTGAACAATAACAGACAGTTGACAGTATGGCTACTTATGGATGGGTTAATTAGTACATGTTTTCATATAACATTCTTGGGATAAAGTTCATGTGGACGTGGATACTGATCAATATACCCGGTAATAACTTCCAATATGCTCTCAGAAAAATGTACAAAGTCTCTTAAACTAGTGTACAGACTCAAACATAGAACATGCACTGATATCAAGTCACCCATTAAGAATATTAGGCAAATGAAGTCTACATTTGACCAGTCCTGAATATCAGTTATACCCCATAAACTATAAATACGGATGATCCACAATTTAAGGTAAAAGCAGTGGAGTAACAACGTGCCTGTGGGACCCACAACTGCCAAATGCCCAGGCCAAACAAAGGGACATCTTCAGCATCAGAGCCTGACAAAATACAAGTTTGAATAATTACAAATCCTAGTAATAATGAGTAATTCTGTAGAAGGGTGGAAATTTAAACGGATGATACTGAAAATAAATTATCATCAACCATAAACATTTATAATTAATTAATCAACCTTAAATGTAAGGTTAGGTAAATTAATGTTAATTTTCATCATTAACAAAGATAAAGTAATCTAATGTCAACTTTTTGCCCTTATCAATTACACAAGTACTCAAAGCAAGACCATGTTTTTCATCCGCAGTACAAGTATTAATCCTCTCAACTAAAATAGCAATTTTGAGATCCAAATAGCTGTAACTCTTAAGTTGTGTAACTCCATATTAAACTAAATGCCATTTGCACATAACATACTAAGATTCAAGCCCAGGCACTGGTAAAAAGCTCACAATTCTTGATAGCCATAACCACATGTACTGGTCAGCATTTTAAAATATTAATTAAATATATTTAAACACATGTATATATACCATACAGACAATAATTGACAACCTATTGTCTAGAATACAGGCACTCTGTCAACTCAGGTTATTGACTTAGAATATTGACAATGTCCTGACACTCTATTCGCTTAGAGAACATCTTGATACTTTCTTGACACCAAGAGAATATCAAGTATTTCGATCAAGCTGATTAAACTCGTACCTGGTCACGTCAAACCTTGTCAAATTTATTTGCCAAGTACATAATGTACACTCTTAGGCTAATGTAGGCTCATAGGCTCTTTCACAGGCAATTAATATCCAGTTGCATACTAACTATACTTAGTACGGTACATTAAAGTTTAAAACCACTTTACACTTGAAACTGATTTTAAATATTACTTTTCTGACACTACACCTGCAAATCTTATAAATAAATTCTGTTTGTTTTTACATTGTAAATACCAACACTCAAAATATTGAAAATCAAATATCTAACCTTCAAACAGGATATACACAACACTTACACGTACAGTATGCTATAATTTAAGTCACACTACATATAACAGACAACAAACTTGGATACTTACAGGCAAAGTGTACAGTGAAACAGAACTGATGTCTGGCTCAGTTATGTGGGCATGAAGCAAGTAGCAAAGAATAAATCAACTGGTCTGATAGCCACCTCCAGAATCAAATCAGCTACCAACTATGTAGAGGCCAATTTAAACAGTACTGAATTATGCCAAATATCTAAATACCAATATATATATATATATATATATATATGTATATATATATATATTATATATATATAATATATATATATATATATATATATACTCCTGGGTATGCATACATTATAGATACACAAAATAAATATACACAGATATCCATCACATTACAGTGGTATATATACATATACAATTATACATGCACATCTACATGTAATATACATTTTGCATGCATATATCTACATACAGCCATAAGACAGCAATACATACATATATATATATATATATATATATATACATACATACATACATACATATACAGAATCTCCCAAATATTTATAATAACTTCACCCACACAGCATTAGTAGGATGCACAGAAGATCCTGGTTAAGGTCTATCCTCTGAGCCGGATATGGCAACGGAGGGTATTAGGCAGTGGCACTGTACCAGCAGCTATTGTATTTCCTCCCAGAATTAGCCACACCCTTTGTAGTCAACAGCCACCCAGCTACATGCAGAATGGTGACCAACTAATGAGAAATTCAACTCCTCAGCTTTCTCAGATAAGTAATAAATGCTGGTGCATTGTTTCAATTACATAAATAATTTAGTCATCTGGAAAACTTGGATTTACAATTAATTATGGTCAGTATCAGTGCATTCCATTGTTCATTAAGTTTAATCGTGTATTTTTCTTAGTATGCAATCCGTAATTTCTGCCTGATGGGAATCCAAAGGCATTCACTATCAGCAAGATAATGGGCTTAATTATTCATATCATATTCAGTGCACACTTTTCCTTGTTACGTTCTTGAGAATGCTTTCTTAACTAAATTCATGGATCTATGGACTGATGGTCAATTAACTCATTTATTGCTCTTTTCTGTGCATTTAATACAATGGCAATGCAATATGTGGGATATATGTATATATATATCGATCAGCATCGTCTGGGGAGTATGATGCTACTGGTAAACGTCTTGTCTATGGCTAGGGTTCATTCACTGTTGCCGGACTGGCAACAGTGAAAGAACGCCGGCCATCTGAAGCTCTCTACCTCATGTCCACAATTCTCTTGGCGAAACTATCTCACTCTAAACTGAAACCTTACCTCTTCCAGTCTACTTATAGCTCTTATTGCCGGCTTAATGGTTGTGCACTTCTGATCTTCATAATGAGGGCATTATCAAATTATAGTTGTATTGTATTACATTGTACATATATAACCATAATCATAACCACAAATATACATATACACACACAACTTTGTTAGACGACTAGTTTCCCTATTTTTATCACGTGCATATTGTTACAACACACTTCTAATTTCACACGCCAGAGTCAGATTCGAAGGCAAAAACAGATGGTGCAGAATAAGAGCCAGAACAGAGTTAACAGTTCTGCAGCATTGCTCTTGAAATGGCATCTGATAGGGGAAATCCAAATTAGTCAGCTCTGTCCATCTTGTACTACATGAACAAAATTATCGTATGACAGAACTCTGTAAAATAAACCATGCGTATTCCACTCAGCCCTATTTAGTACTCTTTGGTGTAATTTACTGGGGTAGTTCCTTGCAAATCCTGCTTCTAAGTTAACTCTTCATCCTGTTTCACTCTGTCAACAGGATGAGTCAACAGAGTGTGTACTGTAAATGTCTCAACTTCTACGTTATACACAAATTTGAATTTCACTTTCTGTTATGAACGTCAAATGAATTAGAAACTAAATCCTCACTGACATTGAGATTCTTTAGTTCAGTACGAAAAATCACTAGCTTTGAAAAGTCTAGACGATCTATGTTGCAAGGCTAGACGATCCTAACTGCTCATGACCTCTAGGGCCCAAACCTTATTGATGTTGTTCTCGCCAGGACTTTGGCACGCCTGCTGTACGTTAGCCCAGCATGGTGGGGTTTTGCTCGTCAGCAGGAAAAAAACAGGCTCCAATCCATAAGTAGGAGGATCCCGCGGGGTACCTCCCCGTTGACAGCCCACCCAGCTCTGTTGGCAGGCTGACACCGGTCTCTTCACAGCTGTTCTAAACAACCCGGGGCATGTTTTACATAAGTTGCTCCCACCAAGGAAATCAACTACCTATGCCCTTCGCCCACAGTCTCATGACAGGGTCTTGACTCTTATTGAAAATAATACGAGGAAAATATTTTTAGGAAGAACGCTATATTCTTGTTGATTTTATATTTATCCTATGATGCTTACACTGGAGTGCCGCTCTTCTGCAACTGGTTGAATACAGAATATACTTACTTATATCAGTTGTTGGGCTCAAGTTAAGGTAAAATAAGGCATTTTGCTTGTAAGTAGTGGTCTAAATCCAAATTTTAGCCATAAATAAAGTTCAAAACAGAACTGTAAGACAGAAGATATGAGTACATATAATTAAAATTTTCCTTTGATACCTTCATGAATGTGGTTTTGAATTATTGTCTAACGTTCAGACTCACAAGAAACTCAATTTTCATAAAAATTTGCATTACGGTCACTTAGTGCTCTTGATAGAATGCTCGCAGGAGCAGCGAAGTTAAGCACCATCAAGCCCGGTTAGTATTTGGCTGGGTGACTATCATCTTTTCCAATTTGCCCTCTTTTAACAGTATTAGTTAAATGAGCACCAATGAAAACTGGAAGGTTAAAAAGGTCTCCATCAGCAGAATGCAGTGATCATCTTTGCTCTCATCTTTGTTATAACACAGCATTGTTAAACAGTAACTAACAAACTATCATGCTTGAGCTTCAGCTGACTACATGCGTCATGTTCTGTACTGGGTATCTCTCCTGCAGCGATAAGTTTACAGGATCCCGGCCCTGGTGTGGCGCTGCCTCTTGGGCTTGGCCCGTGCCTAACTCAGGGAGCTTTGTCGCTCCGCCCAGGATGTCCAGGGCCGCCGTTCTCTTCACTCCTCTTAACAGAGCGAGCTTCTTGTCCTCTATGCATGAACTTCTATCAGGCAGCGACATTTTTCTCTGTTGCTGGCAGTAGCGGCGCCAGGATTTCAGGTTTGGGGGGCTCCCTCCATATCTATGCCTGCTGCCCAGGGTCCCTTCCTACACGTTCTATTGCAATCTTAAAACTGTCCTCTTCAGCCAAGGTTAGGTTAGGAGCGCTCGTGTGTAGTAACCTTGAAGGTGTGCTATATAACTCCTTGTAATGAATGAATAAATGAAAGGATGAATGAATTATCTCAATGATCACATGGCATTGCTTTCACGAAGCTTCTATAGAAGTGTGTATGCAAGTGCTACTTTCACTGTTATCTTAATTATCTGCATGTAAATTCTGCAAATCCTTTCAATTCAGCCTTAAATTTCTTCAACAATTTACCAGAAATGCATTTTAAAATTTTTCTCACGCAAATGATACGAACCCAAGAACTTCAATTTTGGTTATAATTAATTGACAAGCTTATAGAATCGGCATTAGGCTACATAACATCAGCATTAATCGTTAAAGGATAATATACTGCGTTATCAAGGGTATCGCCTGATAACACAGTGTGCTATCCTTCAGTGATTAATGCGGTTATTTATCTCAAACTTATTCCATCAGAGATTACATGTTTTAATAACTATTGGGCTGAACTTACTTACTTAACATGGGTGATTTATTTCGTAACTTCAGCAGCCGGTTAACTATAATACACGATAAATCATTTCTCACCTAGATCATCCATGATACGGCGTAACGACATAAAATCAAGCGAATTTGTTGAATAAACTCCGAAATAAGTGAAACGACGTTTTTAATATTAACAAAACAGGATTAAACAGATCTTCACACTTAACTTCCTCCACCCCGCATCTCGATGATGAAGAACAGCGCTACGTAAATTCTGAATCTGACTCAGTGCTTCACACGCTGGCCTTTAGAGTTATGTAGCGCTTTTAAAATATTAAGACGCAACTATGCGGGTTTTCAAGTCTTCTTAGAGGCTATTTCGAATTCGACCGTGCACTAGAACGGATAAAACAAACGATTTGATTTAAAATTCCGGCGAATAAGTCCAGTTGTTTGATCAGTTTTTCCTTTAAGACTTAAGTCACTTCCCCACACATTTAACCAGAGTCCGATTTGGCTAATTGGGCTTTTATGAATCGGGTGTTACCGTGTTGCCGGTGTTGGCCACTAATATTTTCTGATTTTTCTCGACTAGGACAATGTTTTTGTTTGTCATTCTGTCGCCTTTCAAGTGTAGTCCTCGCATACTTCTTATAATTCATTGTTCATGCCAATATCTAAGTGCAAACAACTGAAACTTACAAGGCATCTCTCATGATCTCATCATAGTTTAGGCTGACTCAATTTGCTCACCTATTCTCAACATTGAAATGAGAATTGGTTGCACTTGCCCTTCAACCGAAGGGCCGACGAGAAATGGCGGCGATGTGGTTGAATGGTGACACGCTGGCGCAAAGATCAGAAGAGAAGGGTAAGGGTTCGATATTTGCTAGCCCAAAAGGTTGACTCAGCCTTCCACTCGCTAGGGGACGGCTTAAAATGAGCAGTAGGACAGGGCACCTTGCAAGCTGCCATACAGTTAATTTTGACTCCTGTTAACCTTGTTATCTATCATCTGTTATTACATGTTACTGCATACTTGTCAGTTTGAATTAATAAATGAATATTATTATTATTATTATTAAGCCAAACCACGACTGACCATTACATTTGACAGAACCACCGAGCAAATAAGCAATACCTTTTACCTTACCCCATCACATACTATAAGGTGCTTACTAGGATAGAAAGATTTCAGGATTTTTGTTTTACAGGCACGCCTTGGGAACTTGGTTCCAAAGAGTACATCAGCTGTTTGTTTCAGAGAGCAGGACTGGCCATCCTTCACCATTACTATGGAACTATTTTTCATGGTCAGAAACTAGACAGTTCTAAAATTTTGACTGCACACAGACCCTTGTCGGCTAGTTTTCTGCATTCCTACTCTGCTAATTAAATGCAACAGAACACCTTAAAACACGTCACCAGATTTACAACTACTGGCTCAAGTCTTCTGCTGCTTAATCTATTTTCTATAATCTCAGTGCTAGTAGGTAAACTATTATTGTCAATAGCAGAATAAAATTTTCTGCAGTTAAATGTCGTTGTCCAATGAGAAATATGAACTTGGGAAATTTTGAAAAGAAATAAAACCACCTTCACATTGGACCAATTCATCCATGTATATTATTACTTTTTACCAGGTACCAGACAAACAGTATCAATTATTTTATGTAATTATAACAAGCGCAGAAAATGAACATCATTGCAACACCAGGTCTTAAATGGCACTTTGCTAAATGTTCTTTTTATTCTATCATCAGTATAAAAAAGTTGGAAACAGATGCCACACAACACAATCCCCATTTGCAAGCCCACTTATACAAAACCCAAACCCAACGGCAAAAGTCACCCATATAAATCGTACAGAACAGCGCTTGGCGTATGACATGCTATCTCGCTAATTTCACACTGCCAAGATATAAATTTGAATGTTTTTTATTTGCAAAGCATTCAGGTCGTATAACGTATCGCTGTTTCAGCTGAAGACAATGCCGTCGGAGGGCATGTCCAGTTCACCCTCAGAGCCACTGGCATCGAATTCAAACGTTGTTGCCTGCGTTGAACGACTTGGATGACTTGTCGATCGGAACTGTTCCTAAACATGTTAAAAACAATAGAATCAATTTAAGATAATAACATTAATTTATTAATTCAAACCGACAAGTATGCAGTAAGATTACATGACATAGTAGTAACAGATGACAACAAGTTTAACAGAAGTCAAATTTAACTGTATGGCAGCCTGCAAGGCTGCCATACAGTTAAATCTCTCCCACTGCTCATTTTACAGTTGCCCCTAGGGAGTGGAAGGCTGATGATGCATTTAATTTCATTTAAGAAATTTCGAAATTATGATAATTATTATGATTACTGTATGTTTACAGTGGTCAGGTCACTATGAAGGTGACGACATGAGTCGGATGGATGACACCTGGGACTCAACAACTGTATGCATGCGATCGACACCAGTGGGTAGTGAGACATGGTCTTCAGGGTCGAAAGTATTTATTGCATTTAATAAAAATGTCAGTGTAAAATTCCCTCAATTCACTTCTCACTTGACAGAAATTCGCTCCTACGAACGCTCTTTAGGTTTCGCTTCAAGCTGCATCTGCATGGTAATGCAATTCCTTGTGCCAAATTTTTAAAGAATTAAAATGTGAAAGTATATAACCTTCATACAAATTTTGGTTAATAGTACTTGAAGACTACTATTCAACACTTCTTACTTAACATGACTTATTCAAGTCCTCAGCTAATGTGATGTGACTTACTTCACATGTCCTAGTTGACACTTGACATGACCCGATCTACTTTACCACATCCACTTGCCTTGACTTACTTCATTGCTCACGTCATACGACATGGCTTACTTCATTATCGCTACTGTCATCATCAGGTGTCCTGTCTGTCGCAATGGATCCCTGCTTCTCCACCTCCATCATTCCACTGGTGGCCTTGGAGTTTGATGGATCGAGCCTTATCAAAGCAAAACCAAGAAAACATCAATCAATCAAAAATGACCCAACAAAGTATCAATCATCGCCAAGTGAAATATCAATCAATCAAAACAAGACAAACAAAATAAATAATGCGTACATGAGAGAAAGAATGAGTTAGTAAGTCAGTGAAAGAATAAACAAGCAGGCAAATGAATAAGTATGTGAGACAGTAAACGAGTGAATTAATGAGTCATTGAGTAAGGGAATTAAGAAATGATTAAAAAATTTAGAAAGGTAAGCAAGTGAAAGAGTGAATGACTGAAGCTACGAATCAAGCAATGTACATTAGAAGCAGATTCTTAGCTAACCGAAGAGCTATAGCAAAGTGATCGAAAGCAGCCTGATGGTCTTTTTTCCTTCTCAAGAATTCAGCGAGAAGTTGATGAAGTCGACTTGTTGGATTAAGGTTGATCTGTTCTTCCAGCCTGAAACAAAGTCCAACGGCCTTCTGCTATCACAAAACGTGTAACACAATACGACTTGACATAGAGATCAAGATAAAAATTATTTAAGTAAACAACAGGAGCTTTGAGGCAGAATTTTTAAGTGCAAGTCTTGTAGCTTGCATAATGGCTTATACTGCTTCAGTTGACATTATAAAAGATTTGAACATAAGATAGGCCATTTAAAAAACCAAACCACACAATAACTCACAAACTAATGGCTGCATCGTATTGCTGTTGCGTTCGTAGAATTCCAACTAGCGTATAGACGGCATCGAGGAATGTTGGATCCAATTTTACTGCCTTTTCAAGGCAACTCTTTGCCTGGAAAGAAACAGAATCGAAACAGCCGATACATCATTTATTTAGAATCTTCTGTGACATCCCAACATAATGCAGAATGCTATGAACCCAACAATACTGAGGTTCAGATGCAAAGGAACATTCCCGAGGATTATTCTGCGCTCAGGCCTGATTTCAACATGCACCTCTTCCAACCATATCATAATAAAACATGAACAGATATTACCACTAAAGCCACTAATGGTCTCAACGCCAATGATGTCACTAATGCCAATGTTACCCACTAGCTTTATGGACATTTTCTCTACCGGCATATTCTGTTGCTGAAGTTTAGGCAAATCAGCATGTTTCCAGCATAATTCTATCAAACTTTTACATCTCGTCTGATTCACAGATAAGACGTTATCACATTTTTGGCATCAAAAACAGCTAGCACACGATGAACTAAATGACATCTATATACAGCAACTCATGATCACCCTTTTGAAGAGCCATCTCCAGTGCAGAACAGGAAAAGGAGGTAGTAGCAAATTATTACAGAACTCACCTTTTCGATGGTAGCTGTATCTTTTGATAACACAACTGCACAAAGCTAAAAAAACAGCAAAAATATACATATAGTAAATACATACATACATTTGAATAAAAATACAGCAACCATTGCAATTACTTTTATGACACTACAGTTACGATATGAGCATTAAGGTCATATATATCCACCAATCTGTGTGTATATATATATAAAATATGAGATGCTTACAGTGTAGGTGCGAGCACTAGGCATGTTCTTGCAGACTTCAGAGGCAGCTGTGACAGCATCCCGCATCCTGTCGCAGGCCATGTAAGCATCCACCAAACCTAATAAGCACCAGAACAGGATGTTCAGAAACACAGATGTTTAGAAATACCAACAAACAGGCACACTGTCATTCATATATAGTATACCACCAATGAAAACCTCAACAAATTGGGCAAAACATCATCAAGAAACCATTGACTTCTGAAAAGCAAACTACGTATGAATCAAGAGGGTTTTGAAGGTAGGGATGGAGGTAGTGTCAAACACAATCAGGCTAAGAAGAACAAAAGTTGAAGTCTGTTTTAAGTATTATAGTAAAAAAATTGTTCTAAAATACAACAATCAAACAGGATTACAGCTACACACATGATAAGTTTTACTGGCAGCCAGACTTACAGCTGTGAGCTTCATATCTGTAGGGAGCAAGGCGTATGGCTTCTCTGAATTCCATCAGCGCCTGAAGAGACTTTTTCGGTTCCTTGGCTTCCATAAGTGCCATTCCCTTAAGAAGCATTCCATCGACATTTCGACCGTCAATCTCCAAAGCCTGGAAAATAATCAACAACCTGTTACCAAATCAAGACCTTTACATACAGCAAAATGTAACTATTGTAAATGAGCAATTTATTATATCTGAGAAAGAAGAAACCACCTTTTTCAGGTAGTCTTGAGGACAGAGCCGTTTGCCACATGTCATAGTTCTGTCAATATGATGCTTGTGTAAAGTAGGCACTGGGCAGCTAGCTTAAAATCTTTTAAAATAAGAAATATTTAATAAATTTGAGAAATCCATACAAAATTTAAATAAGCCATTGCAAGTTGTTCTAAGCATTTATCGTTACAGCAGAACTTTGCTTTCAGTTTGGTAACTTTTATGTATTTGTCTTTACCAGACACTAAATAATTACTTTACTTACAAATTTCCATCATTACTAGTATTGTCAACACTAAGAAGACTCGCTAGGTAGACTTTCATCTTTCAAGTAATCATGCAGCTCTAACATAAACAGTCCTGTGCATGTTTGTGCAAATTACTTTCTGATATTGAGACCAGAGAGCAATTTCTCAAGACAGTCCTATAACCTTGATACCTGCTCCAGAAGACTAGGCAAGAACCATCATATTCTGTCCAGTTAACTTACCTTTTGTGCAAAATATGACACCCTATGCAACCGCCCAGCTGCGCCGAGCTTGCCCTGCAGGTTGTAATAGCCGAGAGCTACCCATGGTTCTGGAGCAGTTTCTGTGACACCCAGTAGATTCAGTGAAAGTCTGTCAACAGAATCAAGACGGTAACATGTCACAAAGCAATTGCATTCGAAGGGTATGCACACAAGATCCTATGCAACACCGAAAGACAGCCATGGGCACAAAGAGTAAGAAACATTTAATTTCTAATCCATTTTAAACTGAACTACCCCTGTGCAAAGTTGATCAAGTAAATCTTATAAATCCCAATGATAAAACAGACACAAAACAAGAACAATGGTAAAGATTATTTTTGAGACAGATGCAAAGTAAGCATAAAACTGGGAATTCTTACATAGCTACATGTGACCAATTACGGTACCAAACTCTGTCACAAAGATTACAATGATAGAACAACATTAAAGTCAGTTACTATACATAACATTAATCATAAACAAAGGAAAAAATACGAATTTGTTTTACGTTTCAAGTTCATCACTGCAGTGTTCTCGGTAGAGAAGGTAGGCAAACAGATCCATCTTTGAAACATACATTCTATCGAGATGACGAACCTACAGCACAAGAAACCCTTACCAGATCATAACATAGATTGAAGCTTCCTTCACTTCATTACATGGTAATTCTGATGCAATGCAAGTGCAGCTGAGCTTTGCAAACTGACCTCATTAAACAGCATTTCGTCATAGGCAGTTCTTGACATGGCTGCCAAAACAAAATCTTCAGGATATTCCTTTAATTCATTCATTCAATGCATTTATACAGCACCTCTCCAAAAATTACTCAGAGGTGCTCCACTGCTCTTACCCCAACCTCGGCAGAAAAGAACAGTTTTCAAGTGTGTGGAGAATTCCTAGCGGATCCAAGGGAAAGCTTGTATGCTTGTGTACCAAGTGCTAGATGCAATCATATGACATGATGTGGGGTGGTACATTGTCCCTTTGTCAAGGGCTCAAATCATACAGTGCAGTGGACAATTCATCATCACACCATGTAATCATAGGAAAGATGTTCTAACTGTCAGATTGCTGTCATTATTATGTACAACAGAATCCACTAATTGCTACAGCAGAAACAACTCATAAGATTCACCTGCATTCAAGGCTGGCAGTGTGAAACAGACAAGACAAAAGCTGAGCACCTCTTTCTAAAGCAGTGCACATTATCACATGCTTGCAATTTAACACAGCAAAATAGACACCATTTATGTAGCACCTCAACAAATGTCTTTTAATTCTACAGAAAAGGCTTCGTGCCCTACCCTTTTAAGTGTTGTCATCGCAAGTGAATATTCGCCATTCATGAACTGTGCCTCGCCGATACTGGCCAGCAGTTCGACGTTGTTGTAGAGAAGCGGCCGAATGTCGAGTCCAGACAGAGTGGACGCTGCTGGCGAGAACTCCTTGACCGCCAGATGGCCGTGACCCTTGATCCACAAGTTCAACCTCAGAATGCACAAGTCAATCACAGCATAAAAAGTCTCTGTTACAACTGACAAAATGTCAGTTATCTAGACCAGTATTTCCCAACCTGGGTGCCACGGCACTCAAGGGTTCCGCCAACCTGCTCTAGGGGTGCCACGACTGGATGGAAGAATCATTAAAAAATTGCGAAAAACTACTAATTATCACCATTGACATAGGCCTATAACAATTTTAAGAGTGTAGAAATAGTCACAACACTGCGGTTTAATACAAGCAACATCTGTACTCTTTGGTTCTCAAATAGAGTGTTTCTGATTTAGAGAATCTTCGTACATCTCTATCTTCTTACCAGTCGAGATTTGTTGAAGAGGGTAAGGATGAACGAACGAGCATCTCAACCTCCTGTGACTTGACACCCAACGCTAGAAGACCTTTAATGGCAGAAATCGACAACGGATTTTCCCTAAAATGCACAGAAACAAAATGATTCCTACAGCTACACATGTATTCCATGTTGACACAGTGTATAAGATATGCATAGATTTGAACAAATGAACCCTGAAGTAAACTGAACATGTGAAACTGATTGATCAACCCCGGGTTAAAGAAGAAATTGGAGAACAACCAGCAGGCCACTGGTGTTATCCATCCCATACGTGACATAGTTTTCATCATCATCATCACTGCCCATTCACAAAACACTTCATCATTTCCAGTCACGACTCCCTGCCACGGTTAAGTCAAGAAATAAATCATCAACATAATTACCATCTTGCAGATTTCTATACCATCTTACAGATTTCTATAAATATACATGATCAGGTTCACTACCTGAGGACTTTCCTGCAAACACTTATAAACTTTACTCACTTTGTAGGTGTAGGTAGATCAGTGAGATCAATTAATATTTACTTACAATCTACTTCTTCCTTAATTTTTATTCATTCATTAAAAAATTTATACTCCCAACTCCAGCCCAGGCAAAAAGGTAAGCTTGTCTTTAGTTTGGGACAGTAGAAGCATGCAGAATTGTTTTGCTCACGGATAAGCGGAATAGCAATGGTTTAAATTAGACTACTGGATATGAGACTGGAGGAAACTTATACCTGAGGACTTCTTTGTAGGCAGTTACGGCTGATCTATCGTTGCCTCCTGTTTTCTGGTATAAGCTCGCTAGTGCAAGATTGACCTTACACGACCTATGCTTGGCACTAATCGACTCTAACTGCAATAAAGGAAACACACAACAGCAGGTAAACCACAACAATGCAAAGGTTAGGAGAGCTCTGCATAAAAGTTCAAATACATGTAAGCCACCTTCAGTGAGCTGTGCTTTGTACAGAATATTCTTTGCTCACAGTACTATTAGCTTTCACATTATTATACAAGTCATAATGAAGCCGACGCAAAAAAGGCAAATTAAGGCAAATTGAAAACTTCATTGTTGGTAATGCCAGAATTTCTTATTAGTTAATTTCTTCTAGTCAAAAAATCCCATCAGGGCAGAAAAATATTTAGAGCTTCCTGTTCCACTAGTACCTGCTAGTTATTCAGCGGACCATATGCTGTTAGAGGGAAGATCACACAGAAACGGAGAGAACTGGCCCTCATATGTCACGGCCAAGAGAATGAAGCTGCTAGCACTTCATACCAATGGCTGCCTCTAGTAACTAGTGTAAGAGACAACCTTTCTTTGCCTTTTAAAGTCTTTAAGCGATAAATTTATGTGGACACAATCTTACCGTGTGAACCGCTTCTTTTGTCTGCTTTAAGTAGATATAGCATTCGTGGAGATGATATTTCATTTCTACCTCGGTTGGTGAATCCTGCAAGAACGAAAGTTTAGATTAGAAGCTCAATGTATCATACACCTCAAAAAACACTTTTTCCCTTTTACCATCAATATGAAACAGAAGCACACAGTAACACACATGTATGTAAAATAATGTAAGTATATATGTATGTGTGGCTATTTATATAGCATATTTTAAGTAGTCAGAGTGGCTGCTTATCATTGAGTTTGTTAGTATTTAGTTATATAGTTATTTAGTATATGTCAATGTCTAACATTCGAAGTAAAACAGAAAATGGTTAACTTCTACTTGTAAGTGACTTCTTTTGTTACATTTTGTTAGCCTAAAGCTTTATTAATAAATGATTGCCTTACTATGTTCTGTCCCTTTCCTTTTCCTTTGATTATCTTCTTCATTTGAATTGCTGACTGAAAGCAAGCCTACAAGTAATGAATGTATATTGGTGTAGTAAATCATATCCAAACCAAATCCATGCACATTATACCTTCAATAGTTAAAAAATAGCTTAACAATAGGCTAACCAGTTAAATTGAAGACATTAAGACAGAACTAGATTGAATAACACTAAAACAACAAAATTAAAGAGAAACTATCAATTACAAATAATGACACAAATAACAGCATCAACTTCCAAGGATTCATAAAGAATAAATAAAGAAAGGGAAGAAAACAGATTACTACATGTACATGTGTCAGTTATTCAAATCAACCCTGGATTCTATGGCAAAACTTCTGGAGCCAATCATTTTAACTACTCTAATAGTTTGTATAGTACCAACTACAGGACATTGATGACATTAAACAACTATGAAAGTGTACGGTATTCATTTTTCGGAAGGTCAGTCAACTGAAAAAGAGAAGCAGATAATACTGAAGGCAGTCGGCTAGTTATCGAGGAATATTTTTTAACGACAAGCTGTATTGGTTTCCCAAACATTTTGGTACACATTCATCAGTATTTAAAGCCTAATAAAGTACTTTTAAAGTATCTCACAAAAGTGCAGCTTACGCTAACCTCGACATTGTCAAAGTTCCGTTAGAAAAGAAAGTTCACAAGTAAGCAAACAGTGCTCAGGTAACAAACAGTCACCAGTGAGAGGCAGACGGCCGCAGACCATTTTATTTTAAAATTGTACAGCATTGCTATACTGTATAATCTCAGGCCTTGAAAGGCTGCATTGTACACTGTCCTACAGTGGTACAGTATTGCAATGCTTTATTGTCATGATGCATTGATTCACTGTAAAATTTTCATGTCAAATTGTGATGAATTGGTGAACTAGACTGCTAGATTGTACAGCTGTACTCAATTGTCCTACTGTATTTTACATACTTCTGCCTGTCTGTACTGGCCACAGTGGTAGTAAGCTTCCGCTTGGAGGCAAAGAATCTGGTAGCGAATCAGGATGCCAGACTGTTCTGGATTGTGTTCGCAATGTGTTAGTGCAAGAGAAGCCTAAAAAGCAAATTAACTCATCATTAGACAGTAAGTCAATTAGTCTCAACTGCTGAAAATTACATCATTTACATACTTCACATCTCCCATGAATGAAAGCAGTCTAATTTAACTTGGATAATCACAAACTTCTTGCTGCTGTATGTAGTTCTCTATTTCTACATTCATGACAGAGTGACTTTAAAACTTTTTGGGATGGTAGCTATATGGGTGCATAGTAAATGCTTGAAATCCCAATCCCCAAAACTGGAATTCCACCAGCTCCCCGAAATCGATTTTCTAAGTCAAAACAAAGTGATTTGTGCAAATCTAACTTTTTGCGATATTTTAAGTGCATGCTATTCCGGATAGAGAACGACTAGTTTTTGGGATTTTGAATGCTTGGTAAAAACACTGTTTCCAGCAATTTGGTCTAGTTGCCTATTCATCACCTTTGGGAGACGGGGTGTTTCGGGAATTCGAGTAGATCACTGCTTTTGCTTTTATTGACCCCACTCTATGGAACCAATTATTTTCGGGCGTGGGATGGTATTTTTTGGCATGCTCCGCGTCAAGGTACGATGTTTTCTAAAGACGACACAAACCCTAACCCTGACCCTAACCGACCCTCACGACGCGTAACCTGACCCTAACCGACTCTCACGACGCCTAAAATTACGGGAGAAAAATACATGCACCACGATACTAAATGCTTGCCCAACTTCCTCCCATGACTCCCTTATTGCTTCAAGTTCAAGCTGGGGCCTACCTGCTTCCTTTCGCTGCTTAAAGACAGCCTTATTTTCTTTGGGCCTCACGCACTGGGAGCGCCTCTGATAGGTGCAGCACTGATAGTGGCGCTATATAAATTTACAGATACAATACAGATACAATACAACTGTACTATTACAGTGGCCCTAAGCCATTAGTGGGAGCGGGGTCAGCCCGAATCCCCGAAACCCGAATCCCCGAAAACAGATAAAAGCCCGATTCCCCGAAAACAGTTTTCTAGAAACCGGCCGAGCTATTCAGAGTTAAATTGTAAACATCACATAGACATAGCGTGGCCTTGATTTATATCGATATACTGCCTATACAAATGTTTATTTTTTTATTATATTCATTGGGGTCGGACTTAGAAAATCAATTTCGGGAATCCGGCCGAAATGCCTTTCGGGGATTCGGATTTCGGGGATTCGGCCCGCACCCGTGGGAGCTGCTGGGGCTGCTATAATTAAATTGAGGCAGGGCAACAGCAAAGGAAAATGCACAAACCAGCCAAGCAATCACGCAAATATGGAAAGTCATTTGTCAGAGTCTCATCAACAATATAATATTAAACCAAAAACAAACACCTTCCACATAATAACCCACCTCCACCTTGTCTACACTCAAGATTCAGAACATATTAAAACGATGGAGGCAAATCGTAACAATAATAACATACCAGAGATTTAACGTCATCGTAGAGCTGTTGGTTATACAAAGACTGGATCTGTTCAAAAAGCATTCTGTATGTGCCAATAATTACGATGCGTGACACAAATTAATTCAAATTAATTCAAATTCTTTACTTTTTGTAAATCAAACTCAAAAGTGTAAATAAAATTTCCAGAGGTAGTGGCTTAATAAGTAGTTGCAACGGTCATACACAGTGCGACCACTCTACATTTTCTGAAATCCCAAGCTTTTGCCAGAAAAATCCCAAGATTGCTCAATAAGGTATCAAAAAATCCCAAGTTGCTGAAAAGGAAAAGTTGTGATGAAATATGAAAAGCGTTTTAACAATCACAATAATTCACATAAATGCCGAGCTAAGAACTGGCAAAGAAAAAAAGGGAGCATAACATTCAATGAACAAATTACAATGTTTGCACGTAACAAATAATAATAAAAGTCTTTCAGACAGACTCACTGAGCGAGTTTTTTCTAATCTGATTCGCTGCCGCTGTTGAAAAGTATGGTAAAAACTAGTCTGTAGACCTTAGAAACAATCCCAAGATTGCTATGCAAAATCCCCAGATCCCAAGTCGGACCCCCAATATCCCAAGATCTTGGGAAAAATCCCAAGGAGTGGTCACACTGGTCATACAGAGTACTTCCGTTTTTCTGATGCGCATCTCATTTTGTACGTGTTTGATTTATTTAAATGTGCGAATTAATAAAACAGAAGAAAACTGTTGAAAATTTTCTTTGTTTTCTAAATGACATGTTCGTTTTAAAGGGCGCAAGGTCACACAGAAATGCAAAACGGAGGCTTGGTTAGTCAGTCGCCAGGTGAAGAGCTGTACGTTAGAAATTCAAATTCTTGAAAACCAGTGAGAGATTACAAGTTTTGGGGCTTTTCTTAAAGGAAGAGGAAGAGTTCGAACTTCGGACAAACAGTGGTAGTCGGTTCCATTCCTTGGGGCAGCAAAATGGAATGCACGAGAGCCCTTGGCAGCAAGGGCGTAGACAGGAACAATTCGGGGAGGGTTTCTTTTTTCAAAACTAACCTTAAAACTTATTTGTTTCAGATTTGCTATGATTGATTTTCTGTTACGCGCTTTTGTGCAAGATTCCCATTTCTTTAGGCGCGCTATAAATGACAGTCTAATAATAATAACAGTAACAATAATAACAATTTTTGCATATCATAACGACCGCGAGTGGAGTTTTCGTTACTCGCCACTGTTCCGTGCGACGAACGGAATGCATTCCTCAGGATGCTCTGAGCGTGCGTAAAATGCCATTATCGATTGAAAGTTAGTCGATAATATTGGCACCAACCAACGACCTTATATATATATATATATATATATATATATATATATATATATATATATATATATATATATATATATATACACGCACAAACAACACACGTATACATACACGTGTATATATATGTCTGATAACAACACGTCATCGTTGTTTGCAAACAGCTGCCGATTGCCTTCTTCTGTGACGGTGAACGTTATTATTTATAAATATTTTCAATGTATTGGTGATTTGAATTGTTAGCCATTGATAAACTTTTAAACTGGTAACATTTTGAGTTTTAATCGAGAGATATTTTGCTTTAACTGCATAGGGTTGGGCTTCCTAGTCCATTCGACGTGTAAACTTGTTTACGATAATTTTTTTCCAGTACACTGCCCGGTCAAGCGGTTGATTTTTCATTTGCGTTTTGTTTTGTATTCGGTCCGTTGGTTCTTTGTTGTTCTATTCTAGAATATGTTTGTGCCAAATATATCATTCTAGTATCCTAGTTTATTTTTATTTAGGTGTGTTATACATTTTAAGAAATATTACATCAGGGCGGAACCATTCTGGTAATATTATTCTTAGTAATAATAGCAATGGGAGTTTGTTGTGTGATTTCAGGTTTAAGCTCACTTTGTGAACGAAATCGTAATCAGACATGGCGGACGGTGGATTTGATCCGTGTGAGTGCGTGTGGAATCACCAAATGGCGATGCAGAGGCTTCTTAATCTGGTAGGGCTTCTCTTCCCTCAGGGGTTAATTGTTTGATTAGTTATTTGGTTTTCTAACCATATTGGTATAGCAGAAGTCGTACGCAGGCATGCATGAATAGTATTAGTAATAATGTTTTATTTTCAGCTGCAGAGGAACCATAATGTAATAAGAATATTTATTACGTTAGATATTCATTTTATTTTCTGACAGGTTGACAGACCGCAACCAGTTACAATAGAAATATGTTAAATAATGAAATCAAAAACAAACAAACAAAAATCCGACAGGTGTGCAGTCAGGTGAGACTTAGGACGATCTTGGCGAATGCTGGCTTTCCAGAATTCCTTTGTATTCTACAGAAAATTATTTAATTCCTGATGGATCAAACGTGCCATGGGGCAAATTTTATAATGAAGCATGAATGTTTGTTTGATGAGCAGAAAAGTTAGTGAAGTTTGTGAATATAAATATAAGGGTACATTACTGTGTAGAAGATAATTATAAGTAGAGTTAAGGCAAGCAAAGTTAGGCAAAACTGGGAACGGCGGTCCCAAATTATGAAATGAAAGAAATCAACAGAGGCCGCTTTCTGTAGTTTCGCTAAAACATGCTATATAATTATTTTCAGGAATCCAGCTTCTAATTACTGAAAACATTATTTTCATCCAGCTTCTATTGAATGGAAACTTAGTTTCATCCATGCAACCAGCTTGGTATCCAGCTTCTATTTACGGGAAAAATTATTTCGATCAATCCAGCTTCTATTTCAACACAGGAATGTTTTCATCAATCCCACTTCCATTTATGGAAACAGTTATTTTCATCAATCCAGCTTCCATTTTAAAGTGACAATATCAAATAACTTTGTAGACTTCTTTCATTTCATAATTTGGGACGTCTGTGACGAAAATACATATTTCTGAATTTGGGACCGCCGTTCCCAGTTTTGCCCAAAGTTACATTATAGGATTAAGATTAGACAAGAATCTTCCATACTGGTAATCGACGGTATTACAATAACTTAAAGAAGTGCTATATAAGTGCTGTGAATGAAAGAATTATTGAGTTGATGCCTGTTGATGTTGATTGTTTTCACTTGTGTCATTAGCTCAGAAACTCGCAGTCATACTGTTCCGACAACGAATGCATTCAAGACAGTAAGACTTTCAATATATTATTATTTTCATAACTACAGTTTGAAGGTTTTTAACATAAGAGGAGCATACAGCACCATCAGTCTACTGTTTTCTTTAAGGCTAATTGTAATTTTTGACAAAACAGCCTTTCCTTCAGAGTTTCATGGCATGGCAACAAAATTCAAACAGTTTTCACAGGAGAGAATGGCATGCGAGTGTCACATACAGTGGGGAAAGGTTGTTTTGCTAGCAATAAGCCACTCTGAGCGTATTTCACAAATGCTTTCATTCTTTAACGACGAGCTGCATTGGCTTCCCAGTCACTTTTAGTACACACTCGTCATTTTGAACTATTTTTACAGAGCAAAAAATTATGAGTTGTGTTTAGAGAAAATTAAACTAGGAGTCATTGATAGCCACACTATTATTATACTGAAACTTCTCCACTGTGAATAAGAATAGTCATTATATTTTACTAGCATATTCTGCATAGACGTTATGGATGCTAGTTCGGCCAAATGTACCTTATATTGGGAAAGTCCAGTGCTCCCAGTTTTTCCCTTCCCTCCTCTCCACCTTCTTCTACTCTTTTCCCCTCTCATCTCCTATCTCTCTCTTCCCTTCCTCTACCTTACCTCTCCTTTCCCACCCCTACCTTCCTTCCCTTTCTGTTCCCTTTCCCTCCTTTAACTGCAATTCCCTCAATCTCCCCTCGCCTGACTCTCCTTTTTTGTCACTGACCCCTCTCTCTTGCTAAAGAAGTTATTTACAGCAAATTAACCACTGATGCACTGTTCTGTCTGACTGTACTAAATGATCCAGGGACTATGGCTACATGTGTCCTAACCTGATGTCTGATTTTGCTGCCTTTGTTCTCTGTCCTATCACTTGGCACCTTATGTAGCCAGGGTTGGGTTGGGAGCGCTTCTTAGTATTGACCCTGAAGGGGCTTTATATAAATCTTCTTAATCAATAATGTAATGTAACAGAACACTTATATGAATCAATATTAATGACAATCATTCAATATTCGTTTAATTCCAAAAAATCCAGTTGACATAACGCAACTGGTTACAAGTTACATCAATTAGCTGTAGAGTCGGGCTTGAGTTACCGGTAGTTATTCAAGACAATTACAAGTGATTAGGAGACAATTAATATATATCCTTAAACAAGACTTGCGGTATGTAATTACGTTTATCCTGGGGAGGGTGAAATTGTGCATTCTAGGATGTAAATTATGCTTAACATACAAAATGCAGTTCTCAGTCAGATGGGAAAGATGTATCTTTAATGTTATGCTTATGCTTAATTAATGGCATCACAGAAGTCATGAGGTTTGATTTAGCACCTTAACTTGATGTTGGTTTTCAGTGCCTGGACCACAGGGTGACCCATCGGCTGACGGTTTCGGGATGATGATGATGTTGATGGTCGGCTGGGTCGTCATAGCGACTGCCCTCTTCTTGCTTCGTCCACAATCCCTCAGGCGACAACCAGATGCAAAGCCACGCCCAGAACCGGTTAATATCTTCATATTGATATCATCAAATACCATCGTCATCATCATCATCATTGCTGATGAAGGGACTGGGTACAATTATAATTACACCAAGATTTTTTGGTGTTGTTTTTATTTCTGCCTTTGTTACTACTGGTATTCATAGGCATAGCTACATGGAGGCACGAGGAGGCAGTTGACTCCTTGCATTTTTTTATATACTGGAACTTCTATCGACCAATGAGCCCAGTAACCAGGATTTTGCCAATGGGCTGTGAAGTTGCCTCCTCTTGAATTTATGTCTGGCTACATGCCTGCTGGTATTGTCAGGGCCATAGCGAGGGTGTTCCTCTGGGTCCGTGGAACAGGGCGCAACTCAAGAGGGGATGCAACTTTTGAGACGGAATGATTTAATTCATTGAACTAATCTTATCTTTGGGGCATGGGAGGGGGGGCACTAGATTTACGCTTGGCACATGGCGCAATTATAGCTTGCTATGGCCCTGGGTGTTATACATGGCTTGTTAAAGGCATTTTTGGGTATGTTACATTATGTTTGATTTTTTTACAGGGAGATCGTAATGATGGGAATCCGCCTGTGCCTCCGGTTTTTTAGACAGATCATTCCATGAGAAAGATTGTGCTGACAAGTGCCACTGCTAAATATTTTACATATTTAAACATGTATATATATCAGCATGTTAAATATTGCATGATGGCTGATTCAATATATTAATGAAATATATATATGATGGCATCTAAAAGATGCTAATTTTTGTTGTCACTTGATTACTTTCTAACGGTTTAAATATGTTGAAGATCATCATGATGTGGTACTGTAACATATAAACTTTGAAAACTTCTGAAGCTGTTTAAAATGCTGATGTAAAAGATGGTAATTGCTGTAATAAGTTATAGTTACCGGTTTTGGAAATATTTTGCTTTTGATGACGGGTATGAAGCTGATCTTCGTTTGTATACCTGCTACTTCTAGGAAAACTGTGGCTATAACACGGACAGGTTTGAAAGCGAGTGTTTAATAATTTTCAGTTGTTACCAAAGCCACTGCCATACTGATTCTGTATTATATTGTAATGATTGTATTTGAATTTTCTATCATTTTAATCTATTTTCTCTTACTGGGTAGTTGGAACTAATGTGTTTTGACTTAACCCCAGTTACCATTGGAGACTGATTGTTCATGATGCGCCCTTCCATTCTTTGTCAGGACTCTGAATTGCAGCGTGAAATCGACAGTTCCGTGATGTATAATAATTTTTAATAAGAAACTGTAAGGTTGTTGAAAGGTCTTTTTTACCTCAAGAAAGTGCCTAAGATGGCTGATGCTGGTAGAACTGTGCAGTCTTACCATATCACAACATAATAATCTGTAAGAGATAACAAATTCATTTATAAATTGCAATTAATAACAAATGTTCAAACAAGTTTGTGGGTAAGGTTATAGCTGGTGCCTTTAGGAGATTCTGAAGTGATGTTGCATAAGTCTGTCTCTGATAAATCTTTTCCAATTTAATAAGCAAAAATATTAAAAATTAATATTTTATGCTTATTCATTTATGGCAGGGTTGTTGGTTTATAAAAACCACTTAGGACAACTAGCTACTGGTGACATTGATAATAACTATGACTTTACTGTTGTACGAAAGAGGTCAACTTCTAAAACTGTGCATATTGCTGTAGGTGGCTTGTTTTTGAAAAGGTTTCTTCTTGAAACTTGTAAATGATTTTCCTTAAAAGTGTTTGGTTTATTTAATTTTAAAAGTCATTGCCTTTTGAAGCATTTAAATTAGCATGCTCAAAAACAGCCAATTTATGTGCACTTTCATGTTGAGCATGGTAGTGAAAGTTAAGCAAAATCTGCTAAACACAGTATAAGTATGCTTATGCCAAGTATTGCACCCCATTGCAATGTATTAAAACATTGCTAGAAGAGTATTCACGGCTCTACAGTGTAATTAAATATGTTAATCTTAATACATGTATTACAAAATTATTGAAATCGGACTACTTGAACTTTTACAAAATTTATTTTAAAGAAATACATGTAGAAGTTTATTATACTAACTTTTATGTTAGTACTGTTATTAAAAATTGTATCAAATTTAATTAAAGCTAACTCAAAGTTTCTTTACTTTAGTAGAACTGTTTTGATATATACTCAACATTGGTTGAAATCGAGTGATATATGCAATAGTAATTTGTTAGTATTTTTACCTAAACCCATATAGCTGAACAGCGCTTGTGAATAAGCTGGTGCTCTGCAATTAGCTTTCAAGTGGCGGCACTTTAGGAATTTGGAGATTACGTTAAGATGTGCTTATATGTATTACAAGCCATGTATTTGCTGAAATTTGATCTGGTATTGCATTTGTCATTAAAAAATTTGTTCAAGCTGTGATTTCTGACTACCCTGCAGTTATACCATTTTGAACATTCACCATATTATCTTCTTTGTTACTTTAAACTGTTGAAATTCTTTTTCACATCAAGTTTCTATGATTTGCATTTGAAGACTTGAGGGCACCACATGTTTGCTGCATTTTGGATTTAGAGCACTATTCTTTGGCTTTGGTATTACTGAGACAACAGTTTTTCACTTGGAATTCATTTTGACCATGGGATGAACACATCTAGTGATTGGATTTAGGGTACCACATTTCCTGGCACCAGTTTTCGCTATTCCTCTTTTAGCACTTGGTTTTTGGGCACCATTCTTATGCAGCAAATTAATGTGCTTAGGAGTTTTAACAATAATTTGACATTCTGCTTTCTGGTGTTGCACTTTGAGATGTTGCATCAAATGGCTGTTGATTTAGCAATGTTGCACTTTTGGTGATGGGTTTTGAAATGTCACAAGATATTTTCATCATTTTGAGTTTTCAAGTTATGTTGAGCTGTTTCTGTTAATTTGTAAAAATAAATTTGCATCTGTCAGCCAGTTTGCCTGTTTGCCAATGCAAGGGAAGATTCCACTGTTATTATGCAGCAAATTCAAAACTATTTAGTCACTAAACTATTGAAGTAACAAATGTTGAATCATGTAACAATGTAACTACTATTATTAACCACTATTACAGTACGAAAATTTCCTCTAAAGAGTCACAAGTTAACGTACGAGTGAATGTACCCGAGCATTTGTAGAACCTCTGAAAGGTGCCATAATTAATTAAATCATACGTTATCGCTTAGGACTTTTAGTAGCTGACCAAAAACATTATCAGGAACATTAAAAACTGTTTCAAACATATAATATAAATAATTCAGAAGGCAATTTTATGAAGATTAATGAAGATTAGGAGGGCCAGAAGATGTGAAATCAAACAAAAGAAATTACTTGAGACTATAGTAGAAAGAGAAAGCGTGTTTCACTTTGCCAATTGGCCGGCCATCAGTTCATTGACTGCTTGTCTACGAATTGAAATGGAACTCACTGCAAAACAAGAATTTTTAACTCTCAGTTTATTAATAGAAAAGAAATCGTTACTCAACGCCAACTCAGCATATCAAATGTGACTTTCAGTTAAACACCCTTTCTGTATTAACGGTAATAATAACAATGCCGATTAAACAAAGAAAGTGGTTGGTAATAATACTAATAATATGACTTAACTCACAATAGGCAATAACAATGGTTACCTAACATAATAGGTAATAATAATGTGCATTTCATAATTAATAATAATTATGAAATATCTAACTGATAGTCAGTCATTTAACGAGCCAACAGGCAGCTAAAAAGTAGGAAGTGTTGGCCTAGTCATTTGCTTGTCCTCGTTGAATAAGCTCATGGCCGGTCTTCATCCTTAATACTTGATTGGATGTATCGTATAATACAATGCGATACAACTGCCTTTGATATTGCCCTCCTTCCAAACTTTAGAAGTGCGCATACAGCCATACGATAGAAGATCAATGGCGCTAACCAATTCTGAGTGAAGGACTTGCTCAAGGTCGCTATGGAGTCGCTGCCTCAGTGGAGGTTTGTTAAAAGCCCGAGCACTCTAACTACATCTAGTCAGCGTGCCACACTATCAACCACTTAACTATAAAATACCTATTGATATAATATCAATGTGACTTTCAAATGCAAAATGCCTACTAGAAATATTAAATGAACATTTTTAAGTCATGAGATTACATTACGAACAATTGTAAACAGAAACGAAATTACAACCTAGGAAATTTTTAAAACAACAGTATCTGTTGGAACCTGTAGTCATGTTTTTCAATCCAGCAAGGTTAAATGAGGTAAGGTAACTAGAGGCTGGGGGTTGTGTAACCTTCCAGAAGGGCAGTCCTCCATCTGGACACCCTTTATGGCTCAACAATGACAGTTGTCAGTAGTGAAACTAGAATCCCAGCAACAGTGGTACAAAAGGTTATTACCATTAGGCCATCTGTGCAAGATGGGACCACCAAGGGGCACATCGGCCGGCTGTGCCTCGAGTTTAGATGGCCAGTCCACATAAAAAGAGCATGTGTACAAGGCTGGGTAAAGGGTGGCCACTCTGGCCAAGCTCCCTACATCTAAACTCAGACGGGAAGGACCATAGCAGATATGGTTCCAGTTTTGATATGCCAGTGCCTCTATTACTGTCCTAGTAGACCCTGAAATGCTATCTACAGTTAAACTTCCTGCTCAACTTATCTAATTCCTACTACCATTGCCAAATTTCTACCATTGCTGCCTGCAAGCAATCACCAGCAAACTCATTTAGGAGAGCAAACATGAGCCAACCAAAGAGACACTAATTTAAAATAGTAACACTAAATCCGAAAAGACACTGAATAAAAATTAAGTTTACAAAACAGTGAGAAATGATTACAGCAACAAAAGTTATCAAAAAGTTAGCAGGAGAAATATATTTCTGAATTATTTTTGAGAAATAATTTTAAACACCTGTGTTGTTTAATGCAATCAGATATATACCAACTAATAGAAAATTAGGCTAATAACACAGAAAAAAGCCAACAAATACATCTGTAGCATTCGAGATATAATACAATATTTGATTATGCAGAAATTGAACATCGTACACTGTTAAGAACTCTTGGACTAACCAGAAAGTACACAAGACAAACTTATAATTACAATGATTCTAGCAACTTCACATAATTGGGCAAAGAGATGATCTTAACCTGTGTGAAATAGCAATGATTGATTGATTGATTGACTGTAGCCTTTGGTGAACAATCAACTTAAGAGTTCTTCCATCAGAGTGTACCGAGAAGTTTGCCTAACTTTCTACACACGCATATTGGATGAGACGACTTCATGAGATTCTACGGTGGGCATTCAATAAGAATTGCAGATTTCAGACTGTCTTTTCCAGTTCATCGCACTAAATTAAAATAATACTTCATACAAGCACGGGTTTTAACAATGCTGTAGCTTTGGCACTTCTTTCAATGTTGGTGTCATGGGTTCTCACAGAGAATGAACACACATGGACAGTTAAAGATTTGCAAACATCTTGCAACATCTCTGCGATTTACATGAAACTGCTCCATAAAAAAAGTCAAAACATAATCTTCATTCCTGTCATTAAAATTAAGCCATAGCAAAATAACGCAGTTCCAAGTTAATAGCCAGAAACTAATAGTCATAACACAATACACAACTAGCGTGCAAATACGGAAAGAAAAATCAACAAAACTACACTTGGGTACGAAAATAACTCCAACATCTGTTGATTAATACTGAGAGTCAACTGAGTAATGAATTATTAGTCAACAGCAGTATCTTTGTATATATACTGAGAAAGTAAAATACACAGTGTTTCAGAAAAATTGCTACACATGAGAAACCAGTACTGTATACACTTGCACCTTTTCAGACGACCTCATCCATAAACTTCTATAGTGTTACCATAATAACATAAATGACACCAGTTGATGCTAAGTTTTACATTCAAAGCTGGATTTAGACCAATTGAGAACCACACACCCAGATTTGGGGCTTAGTTTTGACTATAACTAGGGAGACGATAGCCAAAATCACAGAAAAAGCTTGTAGGTGTTCACGAAAATGTGTTTAGTCGTGATCTAAGGGCCAACACACACACTGCAGACTATGATACAAGAGCAAACTTTGTGAACATTTAAGTTCTCATATTTTTCTGAAACACTGTGCAGTACATTGGAAGCCCGATTTGATTATAATTGGCACAAAGGCATCACTAAAGAAATACTATAAGATTTCCGTCACTTTAAAACTGAACGCA
Organism: Aporrectodea caliginosa; assembly: GCA_020284085.1. Lineage (NCBI taxonomy): Eukaryota > Metazoa > Annelida > Clitellata > Crassiclitellata > Lumbricidae > Aporrectodea > Aporrectodea caliginosa. The sequence goes on along the minus strand of JACEVL010000427.1, from coordinate 48,446 downwards.
CATATGAAATCGGCAATAATTAACAAAACTATCAATTACTCACAGATCGTTTCGACGATCTATCAGTCAACGACACCTTGAACTATGTTTAAGGCATCTGAACAAAATATTTCAGATGGTGAATGACAACTGTTCTTTACCATTTTAATTCTAAATATAATATCAATAATAACTACGGTTGCTGATTCTACTATATTACCAACAATAGTAAATATCCCTCAGGATTTACGAAAAATTGCAAAGAATACAAAATTATAATTATTATTCAGCTGAAGAACCATACTCTTAGGTGAGTCAAATGTCGACAATACAGTCATTGGATGTTGTCTTTGTTCGTTGTTGTTAGTTAGTTTTTAGGATCAGATCAAAAGCAAGGACAAAGCATAGTGACAAACATTATTTAGCATGCCACCACAGAACAAACTTGTTATTATTACATGCATTATCTATTTTTCATAGATATGAAAAGTTTAAGAATTTTTGAACGGTAAAAAACTGTTCAACGCAACTCATAAAACATTTTAAAAGGTACTTCAAACTCACAAATGACAACCTTCTAACGAAAATGTACAGACAATTCTAAACTAATATTAAAAATCATAAAAATACATAACTGGTTAAAACTCATGCAGAATCTACCAACAAAACTAACATTCAGACCTTTGATTGAAACAAAACATACACTCAATTGCAACTTGAAAACTAAAATAAAAATAACTGAAAAGTAGCACCAGTGAGAGAACGTACTGGGAAGCAGAGCACATAGAAGCAAACAGCACCTCTACAAAAAACTACAGCAGAAGAAAACCTTTAATCTTATATGGGCAAATGTGATGCACACTGTACTCAGCCTAAACTGTACAATGCAACACCCAGTGTTATTTGCTACTCTGCAGAAGTTATAATATTACTGTCTCTGCCTTTCTGGTCAGTGTAGATAATGTGGCAAGCACACAAGTGTCTGTTGCTTCAAGTCGCTCTCAGAGGAAAATGTTCTCTCTTCTTCCTCTTGCATCTACCATCTACAAACGTTCCATGCAAAATCCACATTGAACTTCCTAGTAAAAAATGACAAGTTTCTTGGCACAATGACTATTTATACACACAGGCAGAAATATTTGGCACAAAGCGGACCTGCATGCAGATTTTGACATATCGCTCTCAACACAAAAACCACACAGTCGATAATTGGAAGTGCTATGATAATATCTAAAATGGTACTGTAAAACAGTCAAAAAAAGGACATTGAAATACCTACATGGTACTGAACAACATATCATCAAAACACATGTCAAACAACTTCAAAATGAGTACCAAACAGCATCTCAAAGAGTACCATGGAATATCTTACAGTACCAAACAGCATGCCAAGTATAACAGAATTTCTGGAGGATCAACGTATATCGTAAGTACCAAAGAACATAAACAGGAGTGGCCAAACAGTGGTACTGTGGCCAAGTGGATAGTAAGTGAAGATGAATGCAGGTGCTGTACAGGTATAAGTTCCTGTTTTCATTGCAAGAGCTCAAACAGACCAGTACCTGTTCAACTGGTTCAATTTGATTAACGCTGCACATAAGATCGAGACCGGCTCTACAGTCCAGAACCTAGCCAATATGTACGGCACCAAAACTATCTGAAGTACAAGAGAGTATCATGAGTACGCCAGTACTAGAAACATCTTACAGTACCAAAGTGTATCTTACAATACCAAAAAGCGCCTTGAGTATGCAGAGAGTGGAACAGCAAGTGCAAACTGATACAGCCGTCCTACCTTGCACTGGGTTTACACAAATTTATACAACAAGCAGTCTGTTCATGCAGGCTGATAAAGCCTCTAAAATAGCAAATTTACACAGCAACCCAAAGCCAAACATGTTAATATACTTGTTTCTGAAAATTTATAAAGCCATTCAAGAGGACGACTGAGCGTAAGGAAAAATGACTTTAAAAACTCCATCACGACTTTACAGAATCGGAAGCCCATTCTCCGTCTCAGTATGTAACAAATACATAACGAAGTTCCAAATAGGGAGCACCACATGGTTTATAAGACAAATATTCAATGTGTAAACACAGAACATCTTTACCAACTTTAAGACTAGAAAGAGACTCGAATCAACACGTCATAAAAATGACACAAGGACATAATCAGTCTCCGAAAGAAGAATATCAACTGAGCATAACTCATATCAATATTTAATTAACATCACCACTTGCTAGGATATCTTACCATCAAACACAATCAACATATCATTCCCGATTCCCAGCTTTTGCAAAAGATATCCAGCCTAAAAACTAACCAATATCAAATTTACAGGACAGGTAGGATCATGCAATAAAACACTTTCAACATAACATAACTTCCCAAGGGTCAAAGATTTTCAGATGAACTGACATAAAGTGAACGCAACTGAACGACTTGAAAGCACCACTCCAACTGAAAACCTCGGCAAAGCAACGAAAATTTCTCAGTGGCACGTGGTCGTGGAAGAAATACCATCACGGTTTAGAGAGGTCAGAATTGCATAACCCTTTCATAAACATACTGAAATGGACATCTTAGAATACGCCATTTGGCAAGTAAACACACATCCAAAATTGAGCAACATGGGTTGTAATTTGTGATAAATTCTCAAAACCTGGCACCTGGGTCAACTATAGATGAACTTACGAGGCAGTTGGCTGTTGACTTTGGTAGACTAGGTCAAGGCAACTGCTAATGGTGCAATCGCATGACTAGGGCTAAGAAACAACGTTGCGTCACTGTCACCATTACCATAATTTTCATCATACCACATAATCATGACCACTGTCATCATCCTAGTCATCACCATCAGCAGCAAAAATGGCATGACCACTGACGCAAGCAAACAGAGCAAACAAATAAGTGTCGTAGAGACTAAATCGTCAGACGGGTCAAAAACAAGCGTCAATGGTATCATCGAACGTGGGCATAACAATGAACATAATTGGTTCTACTTGATCAGTGCCTGTAGCTTCTTGAACGGACTCGCAATAATCAGCTGCTTTCGGTTGTTCTTGGTTGCGCTCAGCTTCTTGGCGCTTGGTGCCGTAACCATGGTAACCGCGTTTTTGGACTGTGCGGATTCGCCGGTTGTCGCGGTTACGTAGATTCCCGGAGGCATCGTCGAGGATAGTGGAATCAAGGGCGGTGCAGATGTCGACAGTTTTTTGGTTGAGGATGGATGCATTGCAGTTGGCGGCTGTTCATAGGGGTTCTGAAGGAGCTTCGGCTGTGTCTCGATGACCTTGACCAGGAGGTTGTCGATGTAGTCTTCAAGGTCACGGATGTAGGAGTCCTTCTTGGAAATCTCATTCGACTGATCCACGACAAGTTTTATGAGATCCTACAACAGCAAGAACAAATAGTTAAACGTAAACAGCTCATCATCATCTGTGGTGTGCTCCTCTCTCGAGTGTTGCAGTTTCCACGTGACAGGCAGCCAGCCAGCCGTCTCTGTTCTGGACTCATCTTCAGAGTGCAATCCAAAGTTCAGTGGGAACAGTTCAGCTTCCACCGTTCTTGTCCAGGTGGGACTAGGGTTTCCAACAGTCCTCTTCCAAACTCTCAGATGGCCGAAAATCATTGTTCTGCAAGGCCCTGGCATGGTCTAGGTCACTCTCACAGCATGCGTTGCGCTTTCAAACAGCTACATCAGAAGATAACTTCTAACTCACAGCTACCATCAGAGCAGAGGCAGGTAACCTAACCTGACAAACCATGGAAAACGTTGATTGTAGTAGAAGACAATCAAGACCATCATCGTGAAGCTCCCACCCATGACTGGCAGAAGGAGAGGAGCAAACAGTTGCGGCTCAGCCAATGGAGTCAAAATTCAGAAGTAATTCGAATTAAAATTAAAATGAATTACTATTATAAATTAAAATAAAATACCTCTTTCTCATATGCGCTGAATCGATCGATCATCTCGTTTGAGAGGATGTTCCTCGTCTTCTGAAGTTCTCTCCTCGTCCTCTTGTACTCCTCCATCTCGTGCATCTCGTAAGCCGAAACCTGTGGTGTGCTTCTCCCTGGATGACCGAGTGTGAAGCACTTCACACCAGAACCTGTAATCATTTTACTCACAATATGACTTTTGCTGACTACCATAATAATTATTTATGTATTTATATAACAGCATTCTGTAAGCAGCTGTGTGCGTGTGAATTGCTCAGACACAGAGTCACCAATTACCATGTCCAGAAACCACTGCTTGACAGAAGTTTCCTGAGATAAGTTTAGATGTAGGAGAAGGACTGAACTTTCAATCTTTGTATTATGAGGTTCAACTGAGCACGTATTCTTCTTAGAATATAACTGCCACAGAAAATCAAGACTGACAATGGAAGAAACAATAGGAAATGCCATAGGAAAATCAAGAACAATGGAAGAAACAGTGCAATAGGAAATTAACACAAACGGCAAAGATCTTACAGTTTATTTACTATTAAAGTGTTAATCGAAAGAAATGAAAAGCCAGACCTAACTATTACGACATTTAACTGCAGAATTTATATAATAAGTGGACCACCAAACAGCCAGAGTCATACCGTCTTTAAATCGTCTGAATTTGTCGTTGAATTTCTCCGCTGATCCGGTCTTTGGTGACTCAGACGTCATTTTCCTTGCTTTAGTTTCTTCCACATTTCCCTCCATCACGCTCTCCTCTCCACCAGGCCTTGTTCCTCCATCACCTGTCTCACTGGAAGAGATGAACTCTGGAGACGACGCGATGGAGTCATCCGGTGGAAGGACGGAATCTGGAGTGTCCTCGGATAGCTCGACGAGGCTGGCCAACGACGACATCTGGTCTTTGCCCGCTACAGCTGGTGTACGGAAATAGGGAAACAGACAAAACAGACATAGACCTTTGCTTATCATTCTCTGCTTTTCTCTCTTCTATGACCCCTTCTCTCTCTCTCTCTCTCTTCTCTCTCCTCCTGGCCCTCCCTCTCTCTTCCAATGAATCTCTCCCATCTCTCTCTCTAACTAAATTGACCATGGCTTCCATTGAATATACCCATCTATCGTAACTGAATTGACCATCATCCGATGATGTTCCTCATGTGCACAAGTGTTGCTGTGGTCCCATCCTCCTGGAATATGTTGCCTAACAACCTGCGACATGAACTCCTCAGCCTCTTTTCCGCCTCTTTGAAGACCATTCTGTTCGATCGTCTTTTCATTGTGTTAGGCCGAGAAGCCTATGATGACTCTCTCTTGAAGTGGTGACATAAATATTTGCAATTACGAATAAGATTACAAGATAAAAATCCCTGAGATTAGACAATATTATTGCATAAATCAACGACAAAAGCAGCTGCATTTTAAGTACGTACGTAAGTAAGTAAGTAAGTAAGTATATCCTTTGTAACTACCACTTTGTAACGTTTCCATTTAATTCTCACCCCACCCCAGACTTGTTTTCTACTGCCAGCTGACAGAAACAGTTACACTCACTTATCAGCAGCACTGGTCCTCTGGGATCACTGAGTCACAACACCAACGACAATTTGATCAACTGATTTCCGGACAGTACAGATTAATTCAGTGGTTCTAAAATTTTTATGCCCCAAAACTCACCCCTGGAGTTTCTTTGTCATACCGCAACCAACTGATTCAGCATCACATTGTAAGTTAGGTATTTATGAAGCAAGCAACATAATTGGTGGAATAAACAGATGACCAATTTGGCCGGACCCCATCATCAGCGTTTTAGCAAAACACTAGATCACATAACCCAAAATCACTGTCATTTGTACGGCAATGTAAAGCAAGAAGCATATTTCAAGAACCTGTTACCTGTTACTAATAACGGCTGTCCACAACACCATTAGGTCAGGACTGAACACTGGAAACAGAGTGTGGCAGCTAACCAAACGGGTTCAAATCCTCCCACAGCAACAATGAAGTGCCAATATCCTAAGATGCATTAAGATTTGAATAATGTGACTTACAAGAGCCCAACGTCTTTGTAGGTTCAGTCAGAGAGTTACTATCCGTAAGTGACTTCTGAGATGCACTCTAAAGTTGGTATCAAAAAAAGTAACTCAGCAACTTCTAAATTATTAAGATTTCCTTCTAATAAAATAAATAATCAACACTCCATTATTATTTCAAGTTGCATTAAATTGTACAATGCATCGATAAAGAACCAAAAAGTCCAAATGAATTACATCACATCAACAAACCAAATTGGCAAATGCAGTTGTCTACATTTCCATTATGTTCATAGCCACCCCCAATCTAATCTAATCATTCAAGCAACCATCATTTACTGTCTTTTGTGCATTATGATAATCACATAATGGCTGTCACTAGATCAGGTAATGCAAATAAATGTATCTTAAGACCCATTGCACTGGTAAGAAGCTAATTGCTCATCAATGACAGGTGTAACACACTTAAGGATGAAACAAGAGTTACGGCAACGATCAGAAAACAAAGAACTAGAAGAAACTAAGAATGTTACAAATGATGAAATTTGTAAAAGAAACAAGAAACCAATAATCCATTGAAACAAAAGTTCCATTAACTTTCATTTTTCCATTTTATGAACACTACAGAGGCAACTGAAACTGTTGTTATTTTAGTGAAAATTATAGAACTGTATATGACAGAAGAGAATTTAAAAGAACCACAAAGAAACACTTCATCTTAAACAGCTGAAAGCTAACAGAAACTGAAATAAATTTAAAATGGTGCTACTTAACAGAGGCAACTCTCATAATTTGTAACATTATTTCTTTTCATTATATATTTTAATAAGAAACAAACAATAGATAGACAATTCTACAGCACAATATTCAAAAATGCCAACTGTTCTAGTTTTCAGCCAGATAGGTAAGAACGCAAGCAAATAAACTCAGAATTAGGCAAACTGTAAGAAAATCAGAAAGCTATGATGAAACTTACATGCACATCATAGAAAATTAAATCGCTAAAAAATCAGTTCTTACTGTGTGATTATTACTGTTTATTTGATCACTGCAGTTTACTTAAATATCATTACCGTTTACTTAATTATTATTACAGTTTACTTAAATATCATTACCGTTTACTTAATTATTATTACTGTTTACTTAAATATCATTACCGTTTACTTAATTATTGTCACTGTTACTTAATTATTATGACTGTTTACTTAATTATAATTACAGTTTACTTAATTATTATTACAGTTTACTTAATTATTATTACTGTTTACTTAAATATCATTACCGTTTACTTAATTATTATTACAGTTTACTTAATTATTATTACTGTTTACTTAATTATTATTACTGTTTACTTAATTATAATTACAGTTTACTTAATTATTATTACAGTTTACTTAATTATTATTACAGTTTACTTAATTATTATTACTGTTTACTTAAATATCATTACCGTTTACTTAATTATTATTACAGTTTACTTAATTATTATTACTGTTTACTTAATTATTATTACTGTTTACTTAATTATAATTACTGCTTACTTTATTCTTACTTGCTGTTCCTTATTACTTTAATGACTATCTGCTAAGACTGAAAACTTCTTCATACACAAGAACCATCTAAAATGACTAAATTCTATTTCAACATCTATACAACACGCAAAATGCTTGGTAAGTAAGTAAGCAGACTGCAGCAAATTCTTTTAGAGTTTAGACCTACTAATCTGCCTTGTGCACAGTAATCTCCCGAAGGACTGGCATTTATCCGGCTGCTAATGCCAAAACCTCGGCACCTTGGCACCTTCGAGCCCTCTGGAGACAGACCTCGTGACAAGAAACGCAGATCTAACATAGACTTCCAACGTGAAAATGAAAACGCATGTTAAGAACAAAATCAAACATGTTAAAATAAACGTGTAACATGTTAACACAAACGGTAACATGTTAAAGCAAAACAGCTACATGTTAACTGAACCCGAAAACCAGGAGCAAAGCTAATTACTATTGTGCGGTAAACTCAATAAACAAGCAAGTGAAATGAAAATAAAGCTATTAAATCCGCAACTTCAACAATTGTGTATTCTTAAATAAACCAGTGAAAGCAATCTAAGAACTGTAAACTTAGACAAAAGAAGTAAATACCCAGTAAAATAAATACATGTAACTAAAAAGAATTCCAAATAAAAATGGAAAGCTCCTAACAAAAGATAACATAGGAAAGTAGAAAGTTTAGAAAATGCCAAGAGTCACAGAAAAAACACCAAACCATGCAACATTGAAGTCTGAAGCATGCCTAACCAAACCAGAGTCCCAGACTTAATCAGAAGCAAGTTTCACACTCGCTGGCCAAGTGGTAAACTTGCAAGGCACCATTTAGCAGTCTATACACCGACTCTGAGTAAAACAAAGCCAAAAATATTCTTTCAGCTATTCAAAGTAATAGCAAGAATTGGCTTCTGTCATCAGAGTATCATTAGGTTCTAGGATCCTTAAGCATGGTGACCACAAATGCTCTGTCACTTTCCATCTAGAATGGAAGACATGGTAATAAACACGAGAGAATGAAAAAACCATAAATGGCCCCTGGACTGACTCTCATGCTCTGGATGAGAGTTCAGAGGTCATAAGAAGACCATGAGCAACTGACCTGAGCCGAAAATGCACCACTGCTCACGTCTGATCTGCTACCGGACTTCATGCTCAGATTGCTCTTGCTCGGCCACTTCATCGTCAGCTTGTCCCCTGAAACACACATCACCTTACGTAACGTAATACAATCGTAAACTTACGTAAAGTAATACAATTGTAAACTTAATAGTGTTAATTAATAATTATGTAGAGTTCATGACACCAGTTCAATGTTTACTCATAACCACTAGCTACTTTGTGGAACATGGAGCGGATTGATAAGAGTGCTTACCCATTGTAATGTTACATTACACTTCATCAGCTGTAGGCATTGGCAAAAACAAGATCCATACTAGAGTGCTCTTAAAATTAATGTCCGCTAAAACACCAACACCAGTGTGGCCACAGCATATGTGTGACTGTTGGTCAGCACACACAGGCTCTGTCCTATATAACTTGCCATCAGACAATCTATGCCTCAGAGCACCTATCCAACCAGAATTGCTGTCGTCTGCTGTACACAGACATAAACTTCTGCTTGAATCTGATGGAATTGTCTTGTTTACAAGAATCCGGGGGAATTCAAGTAATGATTCCATTAAAAGCAAATCAATGTAGCAGAGGTCTACCAGGTCTACATCGTGAAACCTAAAGCTTTTATAGAACAAGTATGGGTGCATGTATGCGTGCACATATGCAAGCATGAACTGGTATGTAAGTGCGCATGAATGTACATATGCGACTGGCAGCTGGTATACATGTATAAACTGATATGTAAGGTTGTATGTATTGACACATGAACAGTATGTACTGTACAAATGTGCACTAGTGCATATGTATTGTATTCAAATTTTATTGTATTCAATCAATTATAAAGTGCCTCTAGTAGGGCGAACCGTTCAGAGGCGTTCAAGGCACACATAGCTGAACATTTGCACAATGCCTAAGCTCTTTCAACGGTGCTAATGTAAAATTTTATTCAGTAGCCACTTCTCAAAATTAATTTCGCCTCAGAATTGCACCCACCACATGTTAAACGTTAAAGCAATTCATTTTGGCCTGCTATCAATCTCCTGAAATGAACAGGACTCTGTACAAACTAATTCTCAGCAACCGACGTCCAAAAAACGATGCAAAAAACTGAAATTGGCTCCAGTTAACACTTACAAATAAGCTCTGCTGAACTGCAGACACTAGCGCCACTTTAGTGCTCAATCCACCTAGTTAAAATCGACGTGGTATGAGGTCCTAGTACCAGTGGCATAACGAAAGGAGGGCAGGGGGTTCCCCCGGGCGCAGCACAATGGGGCGCAAAATTAGCTTTCAGTGGTACACAGTAATATGACAAGAATGATTAAAAGTTAAAAAAAAATTAAAAAGGGTGCAGTCATCAACTCTTGAACCTGGGCGCTGAAACCCTTCGTTAAGCCACTGCCCAGTACTTGACTGAACCAGACGGATACTTGCCTCTCATTCCTTGTAGGTGGCTGGCCAATGTTTTAGAATTTGCTGTCCACTTATAATCTAATCCAATGACTTATACAGCACCATTATCAAAATGTCCAAGACATTATTTGATGGTCACTTAGAGTAAAATTGCAATCAAAACTCATAATCCATTCAAAAACCAGGATGAATTCTGATAGATCAGATAAACTTCCACCTGTTCTTTCAATTCTCTGCTGTCATTCAGATTAAAAATTCAGGTCACCTGCACACAATTTCATACTAATACTGGTACTTGAAATTTTACTTACCATTTTCAGTACAGTTTGACAGCTTGAGGAAATGCGTGCAGCTGACATATATAAGTATTTTAGGCACTGATGACAGTACCGGTAATAACCTTTTAGGAGTAACAGTAATACCCGGTCGGTCGGTTTATCAGAGATTAATTTCTCGGACCTTTACTGCGGGTGGCTCGGTCGCAATATAAACGTGGAGTACAATACAATGCAATACAATACAATACAAACACACAACCTGACGGCTGGCGCCTCCGGGCTGCTCATTGTCCTACATGAGGGCTGGGCGCCTGTTGATGGCTGCCGCTACTGGTTGAGCGTTCTAGAAGTAGCTTGCTATCAACAACGCTATATAAATCGTCGTAAATACATACATACATACATACATTTCACAACACAATTTCATATCACACAGACTTACTTACCAACAGTATGAGCAAGACTTTTGATTGACATTGACTTGGTGGCCTTCTCTGACTTGTTGAGGCCAATGTAACTTCCAGACAGACTGTGAACCATGAAGGCAACCGTCAGTTCAATCTCACCGCGGTTCTTCTCTGGTTTTGTAGAACCTGGTTTACCCTTTAGTGCATACCACCTGTAACAGGTCCCAGATCAATAGTACCATAATCAATAATAAAATAGTCAACTATAGCCACACATTTTAGTTGTTGGAATGGGAGTGCCTTTGAGTAGTTTTCTTGAACGGGTGCTATATAAATGCTTAAAATGAATGAATGAAATTAACATAATACTTTTACAAATTTTAAATTAGCATAAACTTATATGTAAAACACATTGGGCTCTAACCCTCTTATCCATTGCCAAAATCATCACTAATATGTCTGTTCGTGGTTTTCATTTCTTTTCTGGTAATAGACATTTATTTTAAAAGTAACTTCATTTGAAAGACGGACTGATGCATGAACACTGATAACAGACAAAAGATCGAAAATCATAATAAATCACAATAATTATTCTGTGATGAATACATAGAATGTTATATATAATTAACATAATAATCATGTAATGTCTCTTTTCCAAAAACGCTTGAAGACGATTTTGTTTGATCGTGTTTTCATTGTTAGGTCGGGAGTGCCTCTTAATAGAGTCTCTCTTCAAGTGGTACTAAATAATTTACAACTACAATTAAAATGCCAAAAAACATATTACATAATAATCCCAAATATAATAAATCTTAATAGATAAATATAGATCACACTAAACAAACAAGTGGGGAAAAATATGCACTGAAAAAATGTTTTGCGAAAACTTGCCGATTTCGAGGTCGGTCATAGATCTGAAACTGATCCAGAGGAATGGCAACTTGACCGAGGAACTCGTCGAGACCCAGCAGATTGCGATGATAAACGCCGATTTTTAAGACAGATTTTTGTTCTGACATTGGGCTACATAACACAGACAGAACAACAAGGGATCCTACACTCATAATAAAAACTGACTGAACCATTTTAACAATATTCCTAAAGGTACATGTAATCATTGCAGGATGCTCATAAGCACATAATATAATGTAATTAGCAGGAAGTATATCAAAACACATTGGGCTCTAGACTGCAATTGAATATTCTAGCAATGTCTGCTCCCACAATGTCTATCAAATGTTGCCTTAGCGCCAGGCTGAAATGACGTCTATTGAACAGCATACAATGATGGCCTATTGTTAGAAAGAAACAAGAACTCCGCCAATGCTCGTACTCAGGCAGTGCCAGTCCCAACCCTGGATGAAGGAGGAGGGCGACGCTAATGATCTTTAATATCACAGTGTCGTTAAACTGAAACTACTACTACCAGAAAGAAACAGACAGTAGCTATTGTCTTAATAATGCAATCAACGTTGTCACAGGGAGGCTAAGGTCGTGGGAGAAGAAGAAATGAAAAGTGCACTCACAAGTCGCACTCCTCCTGCCATTCAGGATCTTTGCTTTTCTCCTTGATGGATGTGTGATACTTGTCTTTACCCAGATGCATCGTGGCATAGCAGTCGTTGGTCCCTATAGAAACAGCATCCGTACCTCAAAAATTACTACAGCCAGGGTCGACGCTATGCAACACAATCAGAACTTGATTTCCTCACTTCAAGGAACTCCACATTCATATAGAGACACGAATTTGTGCACACATATAAAACACTATTTATTCCCATTTTAGCTTAAAATAGTGCATTTAAAGCACTAAATGAGTAGAAGGTGAGCATGGCTACACTGCCACATTTGAAATGCGTTTACATTCTTAATCACAGGTGTTGCCACAATCCTACACTTCTGAACACAGGGCAACTGCATAACAGAACTTGCCATTTACTTACTTACCAGTTCATGCCTCCACGAAATTGTACTGACTGATGACAGAATTGTGAGTGTGCATGTGTGCTTGCATGCGTGTGTGTAAAAACCATAACTATCTTAGCCATTTACATGGAAATTTCAGCATGTGCAAACCTACAATTTTCCGAATACAAACCAGTGAGCTTAGCTGAAACCCAAGAGCAACATCATATGGGACACATGAAGGCCAAATGGGAATATTGTCCTATGGGCTTCATATGTCTTATACATGACGTTGGTATTGGGGAATAGCAGATGGTAACTCTTGGTGCATGGCCCAATAACAACTAAACATGACACTTGTAAATAAATACAAACTCTAAAGGAGCCAGACGGAAGTGGCAAAATCACTATGGCTGCAGCCCCTATCCTTCTGGTTGTTGGGTGTGAATTATAAACCCCAGAGGTCACACAGAAGGTCAACAGTTGCTGAAGGACATCTAACCCAGCACATTCGAAACACAGGGACACCAGAGCTGGTCCACTTTACCCCCACCTTATCCATTAAGGCCAGGAAAACCAATTATGGGCACAGAGCTACTCACTAAATACTTTATCATGCAGCCTATAAATTGAAAGAGCCTTCTGATGCAGCAACCTCACGTGATTGGTCATCAGCAAGATAAGCAATACGGAAAGCTCAGTGAGTAAGTAAGTAAGTAAGTCTGACCCAGCCAGCCATAGGTAGAGTTTAAAAAACTTGTACATGGACCGTTTGTCAACAGTAAGGTACACCTAGTCTGGTTAAAAACGTCAAAGCACATTCAACCATAGACACCAACCACCCTATTTCATCACACTGTTACAAAACACCAAAATAATGTTCAGCCGTCATAAGAAGAGGCTAATTACTTACTTACTACATTACTGTACACTATGTCCATATAGAAGTGTCCTAAAACTTAGTAATTTCTTTGCCATGCTCTTAAGAGTGGTGAAATTCTCAACAATATAATTTTTATCCAGATAGGACAAAATGCCAGCAATTTCAGTTTCTTCATATCCTAGAACAACCTACCGAATCGTTACAATGGCTGCCGCTTACTAGCCAATGCAAATAATAACAAGTCAATTGATACATTGTGTGCTTGCAGTGACAACAAACAATAACCACCTTGACCTGGATTTCACAAGCATACAGTGATATACTCTGGCCAGTCTTAGAGGCGCCTCAAGTCATCACCTCATTCAACTAAGGCCATCAGTCTGCTAGGTCTAAAGGAAGGCACACCCAATTACTATGGTAATGATGTATGGAATGTGTGCTGTAGGCTTTGGTGTATTGTCCATGGCAAAATGGAGCCTGCAGATGATTCTCATGAACCTTTATAGGAGCAAATCTTAGCAACTGAGAGGAAGAAGATTTTGTCATTGCAGAGGATAAGAAGTTGTAGGAGCAAAGGTCTATCCTTGAGCGCCTCTGATTGGTGTTCACTGTGAGAGGCACTTTATAAATTTATAAATACAATACAATACAATATCCATGGCCGGCCCTATCTCATATGGCACCCCAGGCAAAGCATACACTTGGCACCCCAGGCAAAGCATACACTTGGCACCCCAGGCAAAGCAAAGCATACACTTTTGGCACCCCAGGCACAGCATACAATTGGCACCCTTTAATCACAAAAATTGTCAAAAAGTGAAAACTTTTAAAACGCAAACTGGCGCCCCCTACATTTTGGTGCCCCAGGCAACTGTCTGCTTTTCCTGTGCCTATCCTAAGTGGCTTGGCATGTCCATTCTCACTGTTCTAATGCGTACTGAACCAATAATTATAGGTGTTAAATTATTGTTTCTGAATTATTCTGCGAATTATTTTAGGTGAATAAGTTAATAACTTCACACTTGCTAGAACTGTATTGTAAGTTTGGAACATTGGGAAGATGGCAGACAATCAAATGAAACAAACAAACAAACACAGCACTGTGCAAACTTCAACTGCAAACAAACATAATAGAGAAATAAAAGCAATCAAACTACCACCCTATGAGAAAACAAAATGCAAGATTACACTAGTAATTTACACACAATAATTATAAACAATTTGCACCGATGTATGTTTATCAGTATGTATTCTGATCTTTCAACAGCACCAGTAACAACCTCTGAAAAGAGCAGAAAGTTTTCTATAGGTATGAAACATGTGGACCACAGAACTAAAGTTGGGAGGGTGACTGCTGCACGGTGACCCAGGCCCCATACCTAGGAGGACAGAGTTTTCCACGGCTTAGCTGGCTAATCCATGGTATTGGTATTTGTTATCATCTAGTCCAATGACACTAAAATACCATAAACTCTTGGCCAACTCTTCCATTCTTTCAATCCCATTCTTTTGTTGTTATCTTCTCACTGCTCAGTCAGTTGTCATTCATCTTCCACCAATATCTTCACGTCTTTGTTATTTTTCTGTTTCAGGCAAAAGAATGTTTTCATCCTGTATCAGATCCACATCTTGAATGGTACATGTTTCCAAACCGTGTGGAAAAATACTCCTTATCAACACCTCAGTCATCTGTTTCCTGTACTGGTAAATGTTTTTGGGTTTCTGCTTAGCAGCTCTTTCTCTTTTGCAGAAAGTCTCTCAGCCAGTTGTTCTTCCGCTTCTTGTTTACAAATGACATTCTGCGTCTTGCCTTCATGACTACGCTAACAAGAACAGATGCTGTTAGAATATAGTCACCATCAATATAAATTCTCTCTATTACTTTCTCTCTGCTGCTCATCTCAAAAGCCTCTCTTCCATAGAATGCACCTGTCTATTTGCCAGAGACAGATTTCTTCATTGGCTGATCTGCTCCATCTTGAACGTATACAAATTCATTGTTCTTGCAATGTTACTGCATTGAAACCTTACTTGTAACTGCAGTAGTGCTTTAGAAGTCTGGCCCAGTTAGCTACAGTGGTTGGAGCGTATGTCCCATGTACCTCTAATCCCTCTATGCGAGAGTATATATGTATGTATGGCATGCATGTATGTATGTATCATAGCACTTGTACAGCACCCTTTAAGTATCTCACAATGAGTCATGCCAAGCTGCTTAATTAGGAAATGCCCTTTGGAAAAATATAGAAGTCTGTTGGTAGTATGTGATTAACAGATGCTCTTGCTTCACTTTTACAGTGCTTGAGCTAAGTTTTAAACACCAACAGATATCAGATAACAAAACTCAAGCACAGATTTTTATCTCAGAGAAACCTTGAGAATTGATGGCGCCATTGTGACACCATAGAGGGCGGGGGGAGAGAGATATGGGAAGCGAGGTCAACTAAGGTCAATCCCAGCATGTTGTAACATCATAACAGCGATAAGTGATCCGAAGTCAGCTAATGTCAGCCTACCTGCTTTTCCCTTGCACAGCAGATTCCGAGCTTTGTGCACTGCAAAGACAGACAAACAAACAGACGACTCATTGCATTATTCACTTTGCATATACATAAGGAAATGTCTCATACACAGCAGACACCAATCTGGCTAGATCGTTCAAAAGCACCATTTGTCTGTTGTGTTAAGTTGTTAAGCACAATTATTGTTGTCTGCAATGACACAGATAATACTATGATTATATCAACCATGTTGGACCAGGCACTTTGTGTGTTATGCATTTATTGTGTGTTATGCATTTATTGTGTGTTATGCATTTATTGTGTGTGTTGCATGTGTGTGTGTGTGTGTGTGTGTGTGTGTGTGTGTGTGTGTGTGTGTGTGTGTGTGTGTTGTGTGTGTGTGTGTGCGCGTGCACGCATGTGTGTGCATGTGTCATACATAAGCATAGTGCCTTTAAGAGGGCCTTACATATATAATTATATATGAATAGAATACTAGTTGGACAGACTCATTCCATCTCCCCTTTGAACATAGCTTCAGAAGCTGAGCAGTAGACATCACCAGCATCCAGGCTTCAGCTTCATCATCACATCCACTAATACGGTTGGCCACTGTCTCACAGCAGCACTCGACCACCTGTCAGATGGTATTTGCCAAGCAAAATATCTTAGCATCCAGGCAATAAGTGCACTGCTATTATAAGCCACACTGGACCCGTTAGAACATATCAGGGTTAGGGAACGCCCTGACACAGGGAGGGCTCGGATAAACAAAGAAGAAGAGTAATCTCTTATGCTAACCAAAGAGGCAGCCATGGGTATGAAGTGTAAGCAACTTCATTTTTCTCAGCCTCTTCATATGAGGGCAGGTGACCAGCCATCTCCCTCGCCAACTGTTCTTCCTACCGACAGTTAGTGGTATTCATTATAGCCGAGTAGGCTAGAGGAGGCAGAACTCTGGAAATAAATGTCTGCCCTCAAAATACATTCTATTCAATTACATTTAAACCTGACTTCAATTATGGTAATCAAATTTGTTCCTCGGATGACATCATGGAATGATTAGAGTACAGATTTGAGTCACATCTGAGATGGCCACTGCCACCTCTGAGATGGCCACTGCACCTTGATCTACTCATTAGCTCACAGTTGCTTTATGCCTCTGACTCAGATTCACTGACCTTGTACTCATTCATTCATTCATTCATTCATTCATTCATTCATTCATTCAGGGAATTTATATAGCACCTCTTCAAGGGAACTACTCAGAGGTACTCCAGACTCCAGCACGGTCAACAAGAATAGTTTTTAGATTAGTACAGAACGTGTCAGAGAGCATTCTGGGAAGCAGGCGCAATTCCAAGGGCAGCCCATTCCAGACAGTCAGGCCTATCACTGAGAAAGCATGGTTCTGTAGTTATCTGTACGTGTAATCAATACAATTCATTCATTCATTCTGAGCACTTAAATAAGATGCCTTCTCCCAGGTGCTCCCAGGCCAACTCCAGCGATAAAGAACAGTTTCAAATGCTTGTGAAAGGTGTGCAAAGAGTCCCTGGATAACAGAACATGCATCAGATCTGAAGGAAGGCTGTTTCACGTGGTGGGTCCAACCTCGGGAAAGGCAATATCAGAAAATATCATAAAAATATATAGAAACCAATAACAATAAAAAAATTCAATTTAAAGGGCACAATTTTTACTGCAATACATTAAGCTAAATACAATCTGAAATTGAAGCCAACAAAGCACAAAAGGAAGTAAACTACTATTTTAGAAAAATGACAGAATTCTTCAATGTATATTTGTAAGTGTTTAAAAGTAGTCAACAGCTTAAATCACACAGCCCTGCAAACCCTGCTGATGAATGGGAACAGATGGTGAAAGGAGCCAATAGAAGAAAGGGAATTCTTTATCACTTCTGCACCATGGTCTTCTTTTCCCCACTGAATCAAAAGACCTGAGATGACCGACCCCACCCACACCCACCCACCCAAAACATCCCACCACCACATACACACACTTACACACACCCACACAAACACTCTCACTTACACACACACTCTCACTTACACACAAACTCTCACTTACACACACATACTTACACACACATACACATTTACACACTTACACACACTTACACACACTTACACTTACACTTACACACACACACAGACACACACACACACTAAAGAAACAATTAATCCTTTGAAAGCAAGGTAGGGTGAGCAAGTGCAACACAGTTTTTAAAGAAACTGAGAGTGCAAATTTTTTTAGTCATAACCAGATGAAAACGAGCTTTGTGGATTTACAATAATCATCGCCCTCATATCATAACACAAATGAATATGTACATATATGTATAAATTATCATTTTCCAGCAAACACATGGCTTTGAACCCTATTAACCATTTGTTTATTGTTCCCATTACAATCAGCAGATGACAATTAACAAAGTAAACAGTAATGTTGGGATACACCAGGAAGACCCCGAAGGGACCAAGGTCCGGCTTTTTGGGGTCGCCCTTATATCATGAGAAATGTAGAACATATAAATATATACATATATATATACACACATATCTATATATATTATATAAATTAGCATTTTCCAGCATACACCAGGCTTTGAACCTAGCTTATCCTACTTAAAGTCTGCCTTTCTGTCTAATAAGACTTATCCTTAGAACTGACCATTATCTGTGTTTCAAGTAATGTACAGTGCAGTATTGCAGCAGCACTATAACAGTTTTAAGATTATAATTTTGTAAAGTAAATTAAATTCGGTCAAATGATAGGCCTATAACATTTACCACTGTAAATGCATCTGGGTCATTCCAGCTCAATTCAACCAGTGGCTCCAGGTCGACCATCTCGGATTTCAATGAAAATTTCACAGAATGTTTACTATGGTATTGGAGGAAGGTATGCAAAATTTTAGAGCAATATCTGAAGAAATTTTGAAGATATTGAGTTTCAAAGAGGTAGGGGGTGACCTCGTTTTTGACGTTTTGGAATGCGCGTCTAAATTTGTAGTGACTTTCAGAAGCTCATAACTTCATTAATATCGCAGATAATACTATGAAATTTTCAGGATATTTAGTTTTTGTTGTTTAGATGAAATGCTGAAGAAAAGAATGGTCAGTGTTGAAAACTGTGATATTATGACGCATCTGAAAATGGTAAAAAAAAACTCGTGCATGTCTGATGATCATACTTTGCAGCCCTGCCATGACCAAACTGATGCTGTATTAAAGAATGTTTTAACAACCCATAATGCTAATATACTTTCTCTACAAAATGATGCAGAAATTTTGTATTTCTGATGCATGTCTGCTACCATATGGCCTTCCAAAAATGGAAAATTGTATTTCGAAGACAATTTTCAAAGCCAAAGATCATCATGTTTGATAGGTGATGAAGAAATGCAACTTGCATCATTGGAAAGAGCAGCTCAGAGACTGTAAGTTCACCAAAAATGGTGATGGTGTCTCTTCTTGTTCATGCTATACATCTATTTCAGACGTGGCAGTGTTTCCTGCATTCGCGAGTTTATAATCGGGTCAATTTCATTGCATTATATTGTGAAATAATCTCTGTAATGAGTCAGTTTATTCAGATTTCAATCTCTTCATCTTCCTCAGTTCTTGAAGTTATTTGGTAGATATCTACCAGAGAGAGTCATACGAAAGAAAGATATCTAATATATAGATGTCTAAATAATAAAACATCAAAATTGGCTTCTGTGCAATATTTACAAATTTATAGATTAAAAACCAAAAGTAACACCACCCAGATTCTTGCATATATGGAAAGAGCACAAAAACTGAATAAATGAAAACAATTTCAGTCTTCAGGCTCATTTCCTGGCCTAGCTATCACAGTCCAAACTAGGTGGATCATGTCGTTTTCTCGAGATCCGTTTTTGCTTACTAATTTTTTAGGTTAATAATTTTAACTTCAAAAATTAATATCTTGGTGAAATGTTGACATATTCTGTTCAGATTACTGTTATTCCTAATTTTGCATGTAGTCCATGTAAAAAATTTCAGAAGAATCCAGGTGTGGTGGTAAATTGTTATTATAATGGCTGATTTTTATGCGAAATGACCCTGATAATTTTTTGAAATTTTCAGGATATTTAGTCTTTGTTGCTACATAAAATGCTGAAGAAAATAATGATCAGTGTTGAAAATGTGTTATTATGACCCATCTGAAAATGGCTAAAAGTATAGGCCTATGCATGATAATCATACTTTGCAGCCCCGGCATGGCTGATGTTAATTTTAGAAGTTCATAAGCAAAAACGGATCGCGAGAAAACGACATGATCCACCTAGTTTGGACTGTGATAGCTAGGCCAGGAAATGAGCCTGAGGACTGAAATTGTTTTCATTTATTCAGTTTTTTGTGCTCTTTCCATATATGCAAGAATCTGGGTGGTGTTACTTTTGGTATTTGATCTATAAATTTGTAAATATTGCACAGAAGCCAATTTAGATGTTTTATAATTTGGACATCGATCAAGCGATAATTTGGACATGGA
The DNA here is from genome assembly GCA_020284085.1 of Aporrectodea caliginosa. NCBI lineage: Eukaryota > Metazoa > Annelida > Clitellata > Crassiclitellata > Lumbricidae > Aporrectodea > Aporrectodea caliginosa. The sequence goes on along the minus strand of JACEVL010000427.1, from coordinate 27,890 downwards.
TATCGTAATAATTTGGACATGGATATCGTTATAATTTGGACATCGATCAAGCGATGATGGCAGGCAGTCAGGAAGGTCTACAACTAATGATGGACCGCTTAAACAGCATATCAATGGACTATGACATGAAAATAAACATAAAGAAAACAAAGGTCATGAAGATAAGTAAGAGAGGGGAAGAAACAATAAACATCACATTAAATGGGGAAGAAATAGAACAGGTGAAGAAGTTCTGCTATCTGGGAAGTGTGGTTACAGAGGATGCAAGGTGCCATGTGGAAGTGAAAAGAAGAATAGCTATGGGAAAAGATGCATTCTACAAAAGAGGGGAGCTCCTCAGAGGCGGTCTAAACAGGAAGCTGAAGAAGAGAATGGTAAAGACACTAGTGTGGAGTGTTGTCCTATACGGCTCTGAGACATGGACAATGAGGCAAGAAGACATAAAACGACTGGAGGCCTTTGAGATGTGGATATGGCGCAGAATGGAGAAAATCAGCTGGGTGGAGCGAAGAACGAATGAGGAAATCTTACAGCTGGTGGAAGAAAAAAGATCACTGATAGGCACTATACGAGAGCGGCAGAAGAAATGGATAGGACACATCTTAAGGAGCGACACCCTACTAAGAGACATCATTGAGGGAAGAATGGAGGGGAAAAAGATGAGAGGTAGGCCAAGAACAATGCTACTGGACTGGATGTTGGCAGAGGAGGGATACAGCGGACTGAAAAGAGAAGCAGAGAACAGAGAAAAATGGCGTCGTTGGACATACGAACCTGCCTGAGGGCAGAGAACGTGAAGAAGAAGAAGAAGAAGAAGACATCGATATATTAGATATCTTTCTTTCATATGACTCACTCTGGTAGATATCTACCAAATAACTTCAAGAACTGAGGAAGATGAAGAGATTGAAATCTGAGTAAATTGACTCATTACAGAGATTATTTCACAATATAATGCAATGAAATTGACCCGATTATAAACTCGCGAATGCAGGAAACACTGCCACGTCTGAAATAGATGTATAGCATGAACAAGAAGAGACACCATCACCATTTTTGGTGAACTTACAGTCTCTGAGCTGCTCTTTCCAATGATGCAAGTTGCATTTCTTCATCACCTATCAAACATGATGATCTTTGGCTTTGAAAATTGTCTTCGAAATACAATTTTCCATTTTTGGAAGGCCATATGGTAGCAGACATGCATCAGAAATACAAAATTTCTGCATCATTTTGTAGAGAAAGTATATTAGCATTATGGGTTGTTAAAACATTCTTTAATACAGCATCAGTTTGGTCATGGCAGGGCTGCAAAGTATGATCATCAGACATGCACGAGTTTTTTTTTACCATTTTCAGATGCGTCATAATATCACAGTTTTCAACACTGACCATTCTTTTCTTCAGCATTTCATCTAAACAACAAAAACTAAATATCCTGAAAATTTCATAGCATTATCTGCGATATTAATGAAGTTATGAGCTTCTGAAAGTCACTACAAATTTAGACGCGCATTCCAAAACGTCAAAAACGAGGTCACCCCTACCTCTTTGAAACTCAATATCTTCAAAATTTCTTCAGATATTGCTCTAAAATTTTGCATACCTTCCTCCAATACCATAATAAACATTCTGTGAAATTTTCATTGAAATCCGAGATGGTCGACCTGGAACTTTCTGAAAAATTGGTTGAATTGAGATGGAATGACCCATCTATAAGGAATTAAATAGAATGCATCAAATGCATTGCCTTAGTTGTAAAAAAAGAGCGGGGGGTTGAAAATTTAAAATTTTACAGATTACGAAAGTACATGAACTCAGGCACAAATTACTGTTGTTAATATGTTGCACATGAAACAACTGATGACGCAAGAGATGTTTTAGTTTCCTGACCCCCAAATCTTTTTAGTTATTTAGCTGAGGGGGTTAGAAGAAGAGCTAGGGGTGAACCTCCCAACCCTCTCCAAAAACTAAAACACTGATATATGAAGTATTAACACATCATGTATACACATTTCATCTCACATTAAGGTGGTTAATGCAACTCCGCCGAATCCGCCACTTGGCTGATCCTACTCACCAAGCAGAACCAAACATAGGCAGTATTATAAATGGATTTATTTCCACGAGGAACACTCGCTTGCATTCATTACCGAACATAGCTCAACCAAACACCGCTAACTGACAAACAATCATGGATGAAATTTCATATCACTTGCATAGTATCGTGACAAACACTGTTTGGCACTGTGGATAAGATGATGGCAAGCACAGTCAAGCATTATCAAACTTGGCTTTTACTTGGATGTATGGAATGGTGGTGCCGCCTCTACTTGTGGAACGGCGCTTGCTGTACCACATTTTAAGGTGGTACGGCAACACCATATTTTTGCTGTACCGCTTTTTATCTGTTTAAGGCTAGAAAATACTTTTAATTCATTTAAACGTGTACTTTAGATTACCAGAAATGGCACGAAACACTGTCAATATATGCAAAAAGCATCAGCTTCTGAGGGACTTCCATCCCCAGGCCCCCAAACTTCCCATTTTGCTGTACTACTTTTAAATCGTGGCAACGCCACTGGATGTATGATACGTGGAGCACCAGGCCACCTGAGCCAACTCAGCCTTCCATTCCTTTGGTATATGACCACTAACACAAGTTGGGGAGTTAAAATGGTGTCAAGCTGCTTGATTTATAGTTATTATGCTTGCGCTTCTACCAAAGCATCAATCAAACCATGTGACGACCACGTGCCCGAGGAGTTTCTACAGAGGCAAGTATACACCAATCATGGAACCTACTATATATAAGAGCAGGCTCAGGAGCCCATACAGAGGTAAACAAGCTTTACATTTACCTTTCACAGGGGTGGCCAATTTGCTGAGAAGTCCTTCAAACCTTCATGCACAATTGATAAGCACCATCAATTTACGCATACCATAGTCATTAGATTGTGGCTTTAAAAAATGCACTATATATACACACTATATGCACTATATACTAGTATATAATATATATATATATATATATATATATACAGACTTAACAATACCGGTAATAATATTTTACACCTTACTATGTAACCAGCTTCATTTTCTCCGAGAGAAGGAAGAGGTGGAGAGAGACTATACAGACAGGGAGACTGACATACTGAGACAGAAAGATAGATACACACATAGGCAGGCAGGTGGGCAGGCAGACAGACAAACAGGAAGGCAGACAGACCGCATGTATACAGAAAGACTGAGACAGACAGAAAGAAAGACAAAAACATATGCAGGTAGCTGGGCAGGCAGACAGATGCAGCTGAGTTCCCCACGGACTGATGTTTTCATCCAAAGGATCTCTTTTTCATTGCTCAATCCAAACTTCTTATATATAACGTAATGTGACGTGTGTCCTATTCTATGCATTACAAGGAAACATCATTACAGTGACATTATTGAGGTTATAAATTCAATCTCAAATGTCTGATTAAAATAGACATCAACAGAAATACACTGCTTGAACAATTTTTTTTTACCCAATGCACTTGTGTATAATCCCTCAGGAACAGAAAATTTATCCTAGGAACTCGTACGGGCTATTATTATTTTCTTATATATTATTATTATTTTTATTATTATCTTATATCATCGTTGTCGTCGTCGTCTTCGTCGTCGTCGTCGTCGTCGTCGTCGTCGTCGTCATCGTCATCATCATCATCATCATCATCATCATCATCATCATCATCATCATCATCATCATCATCATCATCATCAATTCTACTATTATTATTATTTAAATAACTTCTATAGTGCCAGTGTCACGTGCACAAGGTATCAACTGACAACATGCCAACACCAAGCCCTAATCAGGTCACAAACCAGAAGATCAGTCTGCCAAGAGGAAAACAGCATACAGGAGGATAAGCAATTTGAAACCGTTGAGAGTGAAATAACAAAAGACAAATAAAATATCTGCTGTTGAAGTACGCTCTCTGTGGGCTGCTGAGAGAAAATTTCTTTCTATGCAGTGTTCATCTATTCCTACTCATCATCCTTTGTCTTCCAAATATTTCATCAGCAGCAGCACCACCACCAGTCCACTACCACCCCGACTAAAACCACCACAACCAAAACCACCATGACCACCACAACCACCACCATCCAACCCACCACCACCACCCCACCCACCACCACTCTCACCACCACCACCATTTTAATTCATGAGTGGTCAGTTGTTTTGTGCGTAACATATTAACAACATTCGATTTTGACTTGCGTTCATGTACCATGGTAAAATTTTCAACCCTACAGCTCTTTTTGATAACCAAGCACTGTTTACAGTCAAATTAAACCGCTGTTCTAACCACATATCATACTCAGATTCATCACAAGTTTATGTCATTGTCAGTAGCCATTGATCAATAAAAATGGTCATTATCGGCTGAAGGTGTGGTACTAAAAACTTGTCTTACATGAACAGTTAACATACTTTAGCCAAAACCCTTACACCTCCTGTTTTCACTACTGTTTCCCATGCTGTATGGCTTCTGGTGCAAGTATCACACCACCCCTTCCACTGCCCTATAAACGTCAGAGTCGTTATCTCTTTCTATATATATATATATTCGTTTAATGTGAATCAGGTTGACAAGCCGCAACCGGTTAACTATGCAGCAGGGTGGCATCCTGATTGGTAAAGACTGATTGCTGACAGTCGAGTGTTATCTAAACAAAACAGAGCTACATAATTTGTGGTCTTACAACACGGAGCCACCAGTGAAGAGAGGGGCAGAAAGAACAACGACCTACCGGTTATGTTGATGTGTGTTGGCGACCACATTGTTCCTCACTCGTGTACAAATGCGCTACAAGATCGCAATACAAACTGGGCAAAGTCAAACGACAGGCGTCCACTGGCCGTTACCCGTAATATGGTCATATAAAGGCGAATAAATTGGAAGTTCTCGGAACTCAAACATAAACACTAATCACGGCCAAAGGGTCTTTAAATGTCCGACCGACCGAGGGTACTAGCCACAGCCACCGAGTGCAGTACCACCGTTCCTCCCTCTGTGGGTCAACTCAACAAATTCTTCGTCTCCGATCCTTCTAAATATTAATAATAATATTGGTAATCTGGTCAGTATGCGATTCCAGGAATTATCCGTCTAACGGCGCCGATAAAAGTTTTCTCGGACGCCAACAATTTAAAACAAATACGACCATCCCAAATAACTAATCAACTATGGCGATGATTAGCGGTCATCTGGGTCAGGTCATGCATAATGAAATATGGGTCGGTCATGTGATGCGGAAAACAGCGAAGATTAAAATCTTTGTCGGAGATGCTACGAACATGAATGCGCTATTTATGAGTCTACGTTTCGCAATGACGTCATTTGAGCAGTTAGCGTCAACTAGTGAGTGTATCAAGACTTTAAAACATGTATAGTAAAAAAGAGTTTTAAACGCAACGTATCTGAAACAGCAAAATAATAAAGCGCCAATACTTTGCAAATCTTATTTTGATCTAGTGCCCACAGATCATGAAACTCGGAACCAATAGGCTATATCGCTAAAAGCTAGGTGCAGGAACCTGCAACTTGCTCACAGTGGCGGCGCGTGAGGTGCAAGGGGGTGCGGTCGCAGTGTCGCACATGGGCGGCCACTTAAGGGAGGCGGTACTTTGGCTTTGGAATATTTTTTCGGCGAGTCAGTTATTGATTCGTATCATTTGTGCGGTATCAGAGACCTTGCGTTACGTAACTTTGGCAAGATAGTTACGCCCACGCGACACCAGCATTAACCGCCTACTATAATAGTGCTATATTGAGATTCACCACTTCATTTTTTTTCTTCAGAACCTAACTACAATTTTGCAGCTACTGCTTAGCCTACTATTGGCGTGTCGGTTGCTATAGCTGCGAACGTTCATTTTCAAAACTTAGGCCTGAGCTAATTCACACATAGCTAGGCTATGTAGCCTACGCAGCAGTGGCAACACCACGTCGCAAGAGATGCTTGCCAATTTGGCAATAGCTTATAGGCCTACTGTCGATTGAGAGAGAAACTGCTGCGCAGTTTGACTTTAGCCAAGTTATCGACGACTTTGCGATCGAGACGAGTGCAGTTTTACACTTTTAATTTCCGACTGCAGTCTGCTAGGGCAGATATATAGCCTAGTCCTGTACCTGCAGTCACGAGTGTGATGCTACATTGTTTGAACGTTGCTCTAATTAATTTGCTTTATCATTTGAATTACAGTTCATACTCGGAATGATTTAAATCTATTTAAACTTTCAAGTTTCAAGAAAAATACGTAAATTGTTAGGCTAATGCTAAAAGTACTTAGTGCACAGTACACTGTGACGCTAGTGACGGATCTGCATCATCTGCTACTGTGCTCTATAGCCTACTATAGGCTACTAATGACTAAGGCTACTACTAACTATACTATCATACACAACACAGACAAAATTTCACTAGAGTGACTAGACTACTAGACAAGCCTGCCGCCTTACGGGGGTGTGGGGCACTGCTGCTTCGCACCACCTTTGAAACATCCACGCGCCGGCCACCGCTTGCTCAAGAGCGTTGCGTCAAGTAAGAAGGGCTGATCAGAAATACCGTATGAATAACGGTTTCCGGTACACCATATAGGGTAGGCGATAAAGCTGTTACGGTGGGAATAATGTTTAGATTGAGGGCGATTGGACAGAGGCGGATTGATTGGAGTAAGTTAGAAAAAGATTTCTTGAAGAGATCGAAATTCACTTTTGAATGAAAAGCTTGAAGAGTGATTGATAGCCTATAGGGACTGAGGCAAAATCAGTGTGATTCTCGTTAACGATAACGATAACGAAAATGTTCGTTAACGAAAATAAAATGATTTCGTTAACGATAACTATAACTATAACTAAAAAATATCATTAACTATAACTATAACTATAACGAAAAGAACAATAACGAAAATTCATCTTTATTTTCGTTAATACAAAAAATAAAAATAGGAAGTGCAATATGGACGATTCGACATAAATGAGAACGAAAAATGCGATATTTTTATTATGCACTTTGTCAGTTACTTTGAAAACTCGTGTATTCATGAAGCTGAATGCACCCATGCTTCAAAGGCTTTCAAAGCTCTGAGCAAATTGTGAAACAGCATGTTAATACGCACAATTTTGCATATAGCCTTAATTATTGTAACTAAGTAGTAACTAAAATTAACTAAAATAAAAATCCATTAACTATAACTATAACTATAACTAAAAAATAATACTAACTATAACTATAACTATAACTAAAATAAAAAACATTAACTATAACTGTAACTATAACTAAAATAAAATCTGTAAGGAGAATCACACTGGGCAAAATTAATGACAGTGTGTGAACGGCAGAGGTGAAGCCTGGAGTGGCGGAGAATTTACGGACGGAGTTGTTCCAGATCGGGCGATCTATTCGAATGCAGTCAGAGGCGTACCCGAGCGCCGTCGATCCGGTATTCGTTTAGGTTCGACGATACGTTAGGTGCACTCATTCATCGATCGGTGATTCCACTTAATTGCGCTGTCAATAGAATCAAACACAATGCAACAACTCAGCCATAAGAACCACGTTTGGCCAATGTTGGACCCATGTTGACGAACACTGGCCCAACATGGCTAAAAAGTTGCACAAAGATGTGGCCCAAACGTCCTCAGTTTTATACTAGGTCTAATTGCTTCAAAATAACTTCCCTCAATAATTTTATGTCCATTTTGTGTAGCGGCACTCTTCGAATTATAGACTTAATTAGTGACAGCATTTGGACAGAATGATGTCAACCACAGATGCCGGGCTATTCGAGCTTCTAAAGAATCCATGTTCTCCGATAATGCCAGTCCTTTGATGATGACGACAACGACGTTAGAACTGACTGAATTGATGACGTCAACACTGACTGCATTTATAAATATAGCTGCAGTCATTTGTGACATCATCAAAGCCTATACAGAACCAAGAATTAAGGTCGTGCGTGGTGTATCGCAGCGTAAATGATTGGCGACGTCAAGGAAAGGATAAGGTCGACGTCTACGACCTTGGCATCGACAAGAGGTCGTTAAACACTGAATTCTACTACTACTACTACTGCATATCGCGAGTCTTTAGACTTTATCTATATCTATGTCACTCATCTATGTCTCAGTTTCTGTCCCTCTCTCTGTCTGTCTGTGTCTGTGTCTGACCGTCCGTCCGTCTGTTTGTCTATCTGTCTCTCTTTCTTTCTCGTTCTCTGTCTGTCTGTCTGTCTGTCTATCTGTCTGTCTGTCTGTCTGTCTGTCTGTCTGTCTCCTACAATTTGACGCGGTATCTGCATGCAGGACCTGAGGGTAGCGTTGCCTTTACATGTTTCATTGAATTTTTTTTAATGTTTCATTGAATTTTTTATAATGTTTAGTCGGATTGCTTAGTAATTTATACTGCGCACTTTTATGCACATGAAGCGCCTAATTACATTGGATCTGCAAGCGGTTGATACTGTCGGAGGCACCGCGTAAATCTATGTAGTCCCGAGTTCTTCAGCAAACTGTGGGACTATATAAACTTACAAGCTGCCTCTGATTTTTCAAGCGTCGATACCTGAGGACAAAACACTCTCTTAGTGGTTTACATGTAACACTCTTGGTGGATGAACATTCGGCTGAGGGTTCGATTCCGTGTTACTATCATGGACAAGATGTTTACGCACGCGTACCTCTGTTATAATCTGGAAATTAAACGGTTAGTCATATGATGCATCCGTCCCGTGTGACCGTGTCCTTGACCTTTCATCCACCGCCAGCTCAATGGTCCATGAAAAGGAAATGAGAACCTCTCCTAGGACACGGGCCATTAATTTCCTTCCTCCATACTTTCCTCTCCTTCCGGAAGGTGCATGGCTTTTCTCGATTCGATTTTCCGCTGCTCTACCGTTCTTCTCCTCGGACAGGATTTCTAGAAGACTTGGCGTCAACGATGACAATTTTATTTAGCGTTATAAATAAATTATTTTAAAAGTAATTTTCCAAGTTAATCAGCTCGCATCTTGCTCTGAAGACAACTGCGATGGATTGAGCATCAGACAGTTCTGGCAGCCTCAGAAGTATCTCTAAGTACAGAGAGGATTTGTGTCAACTATATTCCATACTTACTTACGCAATACTGGAAACTTCCCTTATCGGTTCTGATGGCGTAAAGTCGACGTCAGTGCCTTTGGCAACAGCTTTAAGATGCATTCATTAAACACCGGACAGATTAATACATAAGAGTCGTGTCGATTCCAACAAAACTCCGCCACTGCTGTCTTCGGGCGGTGCCAGTCCCAAGCCTGGATAAAGAAGGAGGGAGACGCCAACGATCCTGGCATTCATAAGATGTTAAAAGCTGAAAACTACTGCACTTCGTATTCTGAACTTGAATCGCAGCTTCCATGACAACATCAGCAGCTACAGTACCAGCAAGTAGACTTGTAGATGTAGTGGATAGGCCTGCGTCGGCAGACGGAGCAGGAACTGACCGGTAACGAGTGGACACTGGCCCTTAAGAACGGACGCCAGAGACCCTCTGACCAGGTCGACCAACAACACTCAAAGGCAACACGCAACTGCGGAAGCGACGCAAATATACGACGTGTAATAACGCTATCGCTGCCCATATAGGTACATGCCTACCAATTATTACGAACAGGTAAGTGATACATATACGTATGTGTGTATATAAACTTATGTTATATATATGTATATATTGAACAGTTGGCACAACGTTTTGCATGTAATTAACGGTCTCTTGCATTAATACATACTATACATGCATATGTGTGGGACCAAGGAGCAGCCAGGTGTCGCATGAGAATGGGGGAACATCACTTCCTAAGGCGATGCTGAATTTTGTATCTTTATAGGTACACGTCAGAATGTGGATGAGATTGACGAGGGGGAGGAGAGGAGGAAGAGGGGAGAAAGGAGGAGGAGTAGGAGGAGGAGGGACGACCGTTGCTCACACGGTCCATCGTTCCTCGCCAACTGTGAACTGTATCCTCTGGACCGGACACTTTTACGAGTCGGTCTAGCCACGAAAAGGGCCTCAGGAAATGTCACAGCCGTCAAATTATTATATCATCTTACGTATATACATCATACATACACACACATATATGCATATATATATATGTATATATATCGATGGAAATGAACAACGCATTATGTATATATATGTTGATGTCGACGCACATGGTCCGGAAATTTTATAACTGTGCAATATGTTCTCACGCCAAGAAGTTACAGGCTGTTCTGATAACTATTATTTAAAAGTTGAAGTTGTTAAGTAATTCTGATGGCGACTTCATTATGGTTTCATTAACGTTTGTGTTTACACCCTATTCAGTTCTGCCTGATATATTTATACACTGCAGGATTCGCGAGCAACTAGGACGAGAAAATGTGAATATGATGATGATGATATTGATGATGATGACGACGATGACGAAAATGACGATGCAAATGATGACGGTGAAGATGACTATGACGTCGATAATGACGACGACAGAAACATGAACCAAAGATGATTATGATGACGATGGTGGTGATAATATATTATGATGACGTTCACGATGATGGCGATGATGAGGATGACGATAGTGATGATAATGTAGATGATGACGGTGCTGATGATGCCGACTGTGGCCGATTGGTTAGAGCTCTCGGCCTGTAACGCGGAGAGCACGGGTTCGAGCCTCGCCCGAAGCAGTTACTGTGCAGGGACCTTGAGCAAGTCCTTATGCTCACAATTGCTCTGCAAAATAGGCCTATAACTGTAGGCATAGGCCTATCTGCGATATCGTCTTGTGTACACTGTCTTGTGAACTTTGGAAAGAGGGCAATATCAAAGTATAGTTGTATTGTATTGTATTGTATGCTTGTGATATACAGAAAAACGTATACATTTATATTTCACATTCAAGCATATAGCACTTTTAATAATAGGGACGGGGACTTGAGTCTTGTCTATAGCTGTATACTGTCAAGGAGACAGCGAGACATCCTTCCGGTCGACGTATAGCGGACGAGTTATCGAAAGGGAGTGAAGATGACGAAAGGATTCCAAAACGATTCTGTGACCTGTTGAAAACAGCCCCCACGATTAAATCTCGGGCCAGCGTGGTCCGTACACTGTGGCCTTAATTGACGTGGCTCCCATTCAAGCGGGCGGCGGTGGAGAAGGCTCTCACCTCATCAATTCATTACAAAATGAGCAGAGCAGAAATCATACGGTCGCTATAGAAAAAATGTGTGCATATGCATTGATTCAAGAGTGAGAACTTTGTTCGCGGTAAGGTTCAACGCTAGAAGTTTAGTTTAAGAGATCTGCCGAATGATAGCTTCAGTGTTTAAGGGGTTCAAGGTCCCAGGTTGCTCAAGGTTGGCCTTAGACTATAGTGGGGGATGAATCTCTGGTACTATAGGGTCAGATGGCACCCATAGATTCACAGTGCTAGGTTCTGATTTCTGAGTTAGGCTCAAAGGGCTTGGATTCGATACATGAACACGAGGATGTATACTATACAGTATACACAAGGACATCTAATGGAAATCATAGATACATGGTAGTGTTTGAACATCTTATATAGGAGACGGATAGTGGGAGAGTTTTTATTATTATTATATTCGTTTATGGGCAAACACCGAGTCACACCGTTACCAACTATAGGCTACATTGTGATTCAACAAGAGCTACGAATGAATGCTAAGCAAGATCATACCATAAAACCAGAAGCCCAGAATATATTAGAGCGACAATTTATCAACTATGCCTGATGAATTGTTTAGTTAATTAGAACTTTTAAATGTGCACAGTGCTATGCCGAATGAATGGGAGCGAGTTGTTCGAGTGAGAAAGTCGAAAACTTGAAATCTCTGGCTATGGATTGCGCATTGCATAGCGAGGTTGGCAAAGTTGCGTGTTGGGTAATTATCAACCATTACGATTTGTACTGTCCAGTCAATTTGCATTGTATTGTATTTATTAATTTAGAGTACAATGCATATTTGTTAGGAAAAGATACACAATGGTAGGCCTCTATTATATGGTTGCGGTAGTGTAGCGGCATGTTCTATGCCTTGTAACTGCAGGGTCGCAGGTTCGAATCAACCTAAAGCCACAACCTATATAGCGATACCATCCCACCATCACCATCCCACCACCACCACCACATCTTGAATACTACTGACTTGGAGCAATTAGCAATTACATCAGTGGAGCATCTAGCCTGTCCATGGAAAACACTGAACTAAATAAAATGTTCTTTACCGAACTAAAATGTTCTTTACATATAGTCTTAACAAAAGAAACGTTTATAGATGTAATGTTTCAAATACAATACAATAAACGTGTTTTAACATAGTCTCCCAGTGCATGCATGCATAAGGTCTTCGAGCTGTCGCGCGGACGTCAGACTTCGGCCGTTCCACGCCCTGGCCGTTCCACGCAACAGGATCTGAAAGAACAAGAAAATCGTCTGTTAGTCTCTCGCTTATCCAATAGCTTCAGAAGAGGCACATGAAAGGCGCGCCATAAGTTACCCGCTGTTTTCCGTGACCCATCCGACCACGCTACAGTGACAAGTATGTTACTGTATTTAATAAAATAGCAAATGATTTTTCACTCACACTCACTGACCCTGAATATGTATATATTTCAGAGGACCTCTGCCGAACCCCTGGTCACTGGCTCACCGAACCCCAGGGGTTCGGTCGAACACTGGTTAAGAAACACTGCTCCATAGGCACCTTGAAGAGGTGCTACATAATTTTTAGGAATAAATCAATGAATGAACGATCTCGGTATACCTGCGATTCTGCAATGACCAGGAATCCAGACGATCGTTGCTGGCGACTGGACGCGTTTTCCATTGTCTTCCAGTTCATGCAGCAAGTCTAGGAGCTCTGGCGGTCGTGTCACAGACTTTGTTGCTCTCGGTTCTGGATCACTACAGGAGAATCTGAAAGAAGAAGAACATGGTGTATGTAAGCGTTGGTGGCCAATGCCATCGCCCTCCTTGTAGCCTCCATTTCTGCCGCCAGGACCGATGAGCTGTCGCTCATCCGGTAGCTTCCATGGTGCTCACGAGAGGGCACATACATAAGCGCCATACGTCACCCGTTGTTACCTGTTGTTTTCCGTGAGGGATGCGATGTCGCGCCATGTGATGCCGAGATCCAGGCGATCGTTGCTGGAGAGCGAACGCGTTTTCCATTGTCTTCCTGGTCTTCGAATTGTCGCAGTCGTGTCACAGACTTCTGGTGATCCTGGATCTGAAGGATGGACAGACTGACGGTCGGACGAACGAACGGTCGTAGTAGTAGTAGTTTCCAGCTAACGACACTCGTTGACAACAAAGATTATTAGCGTCGCCCTCCTCCTTTATCCAGGCTTGGGACTGGCACTGCCCGAGTACGAGCAGTGGCGGAGTTAAAAAAATGAGGGGGCCGGCCGGAAAAGCGGACGTCGGACGAACGAACGGACTGTGGGAAAATCGGACAATGGGGAAAACGGACCCCGGGTTAAACCCACCGGTGGGAAAAACGTCCAGTGGGGAAAACGACGGTGGGTAAAAGGGACGGTGGGAAAAAGGGACCCACGGAAAACCCACCAGTTGGAAAAACGGACAGTGGGGAAAAGGACGGTGGGTAAAAGGGACGGTGGGTAAAAGGGACGGTGGGAAAAAGGGACCCACGGAAATACCCACCGGTGGGAAAAACGGACAGTGGGGAAAAGGACGGTGGGTAAAAGGGACGGTGAAAAAAACGGACCCACGGAAACACCCACCGGTGGGAAAAACGGACAGTGGGGAAAAGGACGGTGGGTAAAAGGGACGGTGGGAAAAGGGACCCACGGAAAAACCCACCGGTGGGAAAAACGGACAGTGGGGAAAAGGACGGTGGGTAAAAGGGACGGTGGGGAAAAGGGACCCACGGAAAACCCACCGGTGGGAAAAACGGACAGTGGGGAAAAGGACGGTGGGTAAAAGGGACGGTGGGTAAAAGGGACGGTGGGAAAAAGGGACCCACGGAAATACCCACCGGTGGGAAAAACGGACAGTGGGGAAAAGGACGGTGGGTAAAAGGGACGGTGAAAAAACGGACCCACGCAAACACCCACCGGTGGGAAAAACGGACAGTGGGGGAAAGGACGGTGGGGAAAACGGACGGTGGGGAAAAGGGACCCACGGAAAAACCCACCGGTGGGTTAAACGGACGGTGGGAAAACGGACCCTGGAATAAACCCACCGGTGGAAAAAACGGACAGTGGGGAAAAGGACGGTGGGAAAAAGGGACGGACCCTGGAATACACCCACCGGTGGGAAAACGGACAGCGGAAAAAAGGACGGTGGGAAAAAGGGACGGATCCTGGGATAAACCCACCGGTTGGAAAAACGGAGTGTGTAAAAGGACGGTGGGAAAAAAGGACGAAGGAAAAAAGGAACGGTGGGTATAATAATAAAAATTAAGAAATAAAAGTCAGAAATAATAGTAAGAATAATTAAATGAAATATAATAAAATAATAATAAATAATAATAGATAAAAATAGATAATAAAAACAACTCCCCTACCATATCCAGCTCCCTCCCCTCCCAATACTGTTCCCCTCCTCCTATCCACTTCCCTTCTCCACCTCTATGCCCTGCCAATTACTGTTCCCCTCCCACTCTTTCCCTATCCTACCCATCCACTCCCCACCAGGCCGGACGAACAGACGGGCTTTTGCTGTTCCAAGTTCTGGATCACTACAACAGAATCTGAAAGAACAAGAACATGGCGCATGTTATCGATGGTGGCCAATTCCATCGCCCTCCTTGTAGCCTCCATTTCTGCCGCCAGGACCGATGAGCTGTCGCTCATCCAGTAGCTTCCATGGTGCTAACGAGAGGGCACATACATAAGCTCCATACGTTACCCGTTGCTTTCCGTGAGGGATGCGATGTCGCGTCATGTGATGTCGAGATGGCCACAGACCCAGGCGATCGTTGCTGGAGAGCGAACGCGTTTTCCTTTGTCTTCCTGGTCTTCGAAATGTCGCAGTCGTGTCACAGACTTCTGGTGCTCCTGGATCTGAAGGATGGACAGACTGACGGTCGGACGAACGAACGGTAGTAGTAGTTTCCCTCTTACGACACTCAATGAAAATAAAGATTATTAGCGTCGCCCTCCTCCTTTATCCAGGCTTGGGACTGGCACTGCCCGACTACGAGCAGTGGCGGAGTTAAAATAATAAGGGGACCCTGGGATAAACCCACCGGTGGGAAAAACGGACAGTGGGGAAAAGGACGGTGGGAAAAAGGGATGGACCCTGGGATAAACCCACCGGTGGGAAAAAACGGACAGGGGGGAAAAGGACGGTGGGAAAACGGGACGGTGGACAGTGGGGAAAAGGGACGGTGGGAAAAAGGGACGGTGGGGAAAAAACGGACGGTGGGAAAAATGGAGTGAGAAAAAGGGACGGAGCGAAAAAAGAACGGTGGGTAAAATAATAAAAATTAAGAAATAGAAATAATAGTAAGACCCCGATCCAGCCCCTCAAAATACTGTTCCCTCGTACCCCTATCCTACCCATCCACTTCCCCTATCCACCCCTTTCCCCTGCCCTCTACCCTTCCCATTCCCTCCCATCCCATCACTAGTATACCCTCCCACTCCTCTACCCCATCCTACCCATCCACAGGCCACCCGGCCGGATGAACGGACGGGCTTTTGCTGCTCCAAGTTCTGGATCACTACAACAGAATCTGAAAGAACAAAAACATGGCGCATGTTAGCGTTGGTGGCCAATTCTATCGCCCACCGTGTAGCCTCCATTTCTGCCGCCAGACTATTGAGCCGTACTCGTCCGGCAGCTTCCATGGTGCACACAAGTGGGCACATAAATAAGCGCCCTCTTGTAGCCTCCATTTCTGCCGCCAGACTATTGAGCCGTACTCGTCCGGCAGTTTCCATGGTGCTCACAAGAGGGCATATAAATAAAAGCCATACGTTACCTGGTGTTTTCGATGAGGGATGCGATGTTGCCTCCTGTGATGCCGAGATGACCTCGGATCCAGGCGATCGTCGAGGGCGAGCGCACGCGTTTTCCGTCGTCTGGATCACTACAACAGAATCTGAAAGAACAAGAACAAACGGACGGCCGCCCGGACAAAGGGAGGGGAGGACGAACGGAAGAACGGACCGACAGAAAATCGGACGGAAAGACGAACGGATAAAGGAAGGAGAGGGAGAGAGGGAAAGGGGAAGGGAGGGTCGTACGAACGGAGGAACGGACGGCCGGACGAACGGTCCGACCGCCGAATGAGGGGTGACGAGGGGAGGGGAGGGTCGTACGACCGGAGGAACGGACTGCCGGCCGTACGACCGTCCACTCCCGTTTCCTCCCTTGTCCGTTCGTCCGGCGGTCGGACTGTTCCGTCGGCAGGGGAGGCGAGGGGAGACGAAGGGGATGGGAGAGGTTGGGAGGTAAGGGAACAGAAGAAGAGGGGAGCAGGACGGGAGGCTCGTAGGAACGGAGGGAACGGGCGGCCGGACGAACGGTCCGACCGCCGGACGAGCGGAGGGAAGACGAGAGGAGACGAGGGGATGGGAGGTAAAAGGAGGCGAGGGGAGTACGAACGGAAGAACGGCCGGCCGGATGAACGGTCCGACCGCCGGACGAGGGAGGAGGGGAGACTAGGGGAGGGAGACGAACGAGGGAGAGGTGTCGTACGACCGGAGGAACGGACTGCCGGCCGCACAGTCCGTTCCTCCGGTCGTACGACCCTCCCCTCTACGTTCGTCTCCGCTCGTTTCCCCTCGTCTCCCTTCTCCTCGTCCGGCGGTCGGACCGTTCGTCCGGCCGGCCGTTCTTCCGTTCGTACTCCCCTCGCCTCCTTTCTCCTCTCGTCTCCCCTCTCCCTCGTCCGGCGGTCGGACCGTTCGTCCGGCCGTCCGTTCCCTCCGTTCCTACGAGCCTCCCGTCCGCTCCCCTCTTCTTCTGTTCCCTTACCTCCCAACCTCTCCCATCCCCTCGTCTCCCCTCACCTCCCCTGTCGGCCGAACAGTCCGACCGCCGAACGAACGGATAAGGGAGGAAACGGGAGGGGACGGCCGTACGAACGGTAGGTCCGACCGCCGGACGAGGGGACAACGAACTACGAACAGAAGAACGGACGAAGGACCGACAGCCGGAAGAACGGAGGGGATGGAAGTACCAACCAACCAACCATCCAACCACCCACCAACAGCCGGACTAACGGGGGAGGGCCGTGGAGAAAGGGGAGTAGGAACGAAAGAACGGTCAGCCAGACGGTTCCGACAGTCCGTCGAACGAAGAGGGCAGGGGAGAGGAGGGGAGAGGAGTACCAACCAACCAACCAACCAACCAACCATCCAACCACCCACCAACAGCCGGACTAACGGCTATATGCATATAGTTATGTGCCAGTGACGTTAATTCTGCCAGTGACGTTAATTCTTCTTCTTTATTGTACCACTCATCACATCAAAGCAAACATAATCTCAGTCAAGTACAAAAGGAGCCCTACAAAAGCTAACGCTTATACAGAGTTAGGCCCCTATTTCTGTGTTACAGTCTTCACATTTCTGAGTTAACATGAGCAAATAGTTCAGTTCTTGAAACAATCATTAATCCTAATTATAGTAGCAAGAATAATATAATAATAATAAAAATAATAATATTTTTGATATAATAATAATAATAATAATAATAATAATAATAATAATAATAATAATAATAATAGCGTAATAATAACAAACATAGCGATAACAGTAACAGTATTAATAGAGATACCACCAGCAATAAACATCAGTAAGAAAACTTCAGCACCAAGACTCCTATTAATGTTATCAAAGACCCAGCAATAAGCACTATCATCCCTATAGTTGATAACAGGTTCAGTGCACTATGCATGACAAAAACATGGTTACTACAGTCATATTGTCATCATCCTCATTTAGGTGACCTTTTTAACGATTATCCATAGACAAATGCCAATTTTACAGTCATTAATATACACGTTTAACCAATTTTATGCATAATTTACATTCATCGGAAACAGCTCAAAGATCAGTGCAGTTGCAAAGTTAGCTCATTATACTGGGTATTCCATAATACTTCCAACACAAAACATAGGATGTCATTATGTGGTAATGTGGTAATTTTTTAACATACAGAATTATATCTCAGAATCAGGGATTCTTTTATTTTAGCTCTAAACTTTGTTACACTACTTTCACTTGAAATATCTACAGGCAAGGAGTTCCAAAGACGTGGTCCAATTATTCTCAAGCAATTGTAGCGACAGGTAGTTCGGGCAAAAGGGACAGCATATCTGTGGGAACTGCGTGTATTTAATGTATGAATGTGAGACACTAATGTGAAGTAATTCTCAAACAACGGAGGCAGAATATTATGTTTAAATTTAAACATAAACAGCATTAAGTATGTGTAACTTAGGTCATGTATCTTCAAGATGCCAAGTTGGGCAAAGAGAGGGGTAGAGTGTGCCCTGTATGGAGATCCAGTGATAGTCCGGACTGCCCTCTTCTGGAGTTTGAGTAGGCGTTCCAAACCAGGCATTTCATGGGGTGAGGCCCAGACTACACAACAATAGGTTAGATATGGTTCCAAAAGTGTATGATATAAGAGTTTCAAGCTATCCAACGCCAGAACACAACTAGCCCTTCTCAAAATGCCAACGACTTTAGATATCTTTGTTGCAATCATATCTATGTGGTTATTCCATTTAAGCCTGTCATTGATAATTACACCAAGGAATTTCGTTTCATGGACACAGGGTAATTTAACATTATTGACAGATATTTCATAACCAGCATCATATTTTTTCCTATTACCAAAGATCATATAATTGGACTTTTGAAGGTTGAGTGATAATAAATTTGCAGAAAACCAATGGTTTATAGAAGTTAATTCATCATTAATGGTGTTGGTTAGTTTAGGGAGATCAGTTCCTGTGGCAAAGATATTAGTATCGTCAGCAAACATAATTAGCTTTAATGATGTAGCGCTCTGTAAATCATTAACATACAGAATAAACAATAAAGGACCTAAAACAGACCCCTGGGGGACTCCACACTTGACTGTGAGCATGCTGGAGTAGTTTTTATTGATCACAACATATTGCATTCTATCAGTCAGGTAATCAGCAAACCATTTTAGGGGTGTACCTCTAATTCCGTAGTATTGCAATTTATCTAACAGTATTTTGTGATTTACAGTATCGAAAGCTTTCGCTAGGTCCAGGAAGATACCAACTGTTAATTTACGTTCATCAATAGATTTACTTATCCCATCAGTGAGTTCAAGAAGAGCCATATAGGTAGAAAGTTTACTTCGGAAACCAAACTGTTCATCACCCAATACTTTATTTTTAGAGATAAATGATAATAGCCTGACATAAACTAACTCTTCAAAAATCTTAGACAATGGAGACAGTACAGAAATCGGTCGATAATTGCTCACCTGGAATTTATCCCCGGCTTTAAAAGCAGGGACTATCTGTGCAATTTTTAATTGGTTGGGGAATATCCCTGCAGATAAAGAATTATTAAAGATGTTAGTTAGGGCTGTAGAGATTTCCAAGGAGCAAGTCTTAAGTACTTTTATAGGGAAATCTTCCGGACTTGAGCTTTTAGATGGGTCTAAGGATTCAATAGCACTACTAACTTCACCAGGTGTAATAGGGTTAAAATAAATGGAGTTTGGAACCGGGGCTTTAAGGTACTCAGTGTACTTAACTGGGGCTGGTGGTATACTAGATGCAAGTTGTGAGCCCACGTTATTGAAATATTGGTTAAACCTTTCAGCTATAATTATTGGGTCAGTAATTTTTTCCCCATGACTACTGATTTCTGTAATGGTATCGTCGTATGTATTTCTCCCAGTAATAACATTTAAGGTTTTCCAAATCTGGTGTAGATTATTTTTATGAAATTCAAGTCTATTAGCATAGTAATTTTTTTCAGCTGCTCGTAGAAGGGATGTGAGTTTGTTTCTGTACGATTTATATTTTTGGTATTGGGCCACAGTTTTATTAGTACTGTTGATATATTTCTTATATAATCGGTTTTTTCTATTAATAGATTTTTTTAATGCTCCAGTTATCCAGGGGAGATCTTGTTTACAATTTGGTTTAGATCTAGTTACAATGAGGGGGAAATGTAGTTCATAGAGATGATTAAACTGGTCCAAGAATGACCTACAAGAGGAGTTTACATCGGTGTCTGCAAGTACCTTATCCCAGTTTTGTTTCGTAATGGCATTACGGAATTTCTCTAATGATTCAGTGGAAATGTTTCTTTTATACCGGACAGAGCAGGCTAGCTTAGATCCCAAATGAGGTATCATACATCCAATAGGAAGATGGTCAGAACAGTCAGTGATCCAGATAGTGCAAGTATAAGCCTCACTGTAGTGTGCATTAGTAATTATGTTATCAATAAGTGTTGATGATGTTTGAGTGATGCGGGTTGGTTTATTTATTAAAGGATAAAAACCATGGCTCAATTGAGCATTCAAAAAGTTCCTGTATCCTGATGTGTGCCATGATTTAATAAATTGATATTAAAGTCACCCATTAAGTAGCAATTTTTTCTTTCCTTATCTAAGAGACTTAGCAGGTTATCGAAAGCTATATTAAAGAGTGGAAGACTAATATTGGGTGGCCTATATATAACTCCAACAATGAAGTCCCTTGGATAGGAGTTTATCTGGATGAAAAGACATTCCATTAGATCTTCATCAACCGGTATTTGTTTTATAGTATATGTCAGATTACAGTCAGAATCCAGGAGGAGTCCAACCCCACCTCCAATTTTTCCATTTTGTCGTGATTTTATTACATGTTTGTAGCCCTGTATGAAAGTTGTATTATGGTCTTGGGCAGTTGTCCAAGTCTCAGTGATAGCAATAATTGAGAACTTATTAGTGAATTGGTCAAGTTCAGATGCAATATACTTATGGTTTTTCTTTAGACTGCGAGCATTAATGTGAAGAAGAGTTACCGAAGAACCTTTATTTGCCAGAAGCATATCATTAATCTGAGAGGCATCCAAATAGTTCACCTTGGTAGTTGTTAGGTAATTGTAATAACCTTCATCCACATCCACCTCCATTATATGGGAGCTACTATTAATATTCAATTGTAGGCTAATATCATAAATTTTTCTTATATCGAAGTTAGGTAGGTGATGAAAGCCAGCAATTGCTGCAAAGAATTCAGCATCGTCAACTAAGTGATTATAGGGAAAGGTCGAGCTCAGGCAGGAGATACAGTAGTAGTGATTAATAAGGGGGGAAGAAATGCACTTTTTGTGTTGCCACTGGTTACACAATAGACAGGAAATTGCGTTACGATCAGTGTTCCTTATATTTCTCAGACATAAAGAGCAACGTTCAAACGTTGGATCAAGGTCAGAGGTAGCCATAGTGTTTACGTTTTAGTCTGGTTTTAGAAACTATCAGTTTATGAGAATATACATCCCATCTTGTCAAAACATGCTCAAAAGCAGTCCTTTCACAACATAAACAGTTTCGGTTGCCCAATTTCAGAAGAGAGCTTAGTTTCAATATTAACAATGTCGTGTGTTAAGGATCCTAAAGCAACCTTAGTGGGTCCTTATGAAATTATTAGCAATGTCATTATGCTATAGCGCCTATCCTGCGCAGGTCAACCGCGCGCATGTTCGGAAAATGTTCTGTCGGAGAATTCTGTTAAATAAAATGTAATTGTACACACTTTTCTACACCGCATGTGTGTGGCCTCGATCCTGCTGCTTTTTCAATGAATTGATCGGGTGCATGGGCGTCGAGAGCCACGGCGGGCCCCGGGGCAGACACTTCTCAGCGTCCATCAGGGCCCCTTGTTTTTTCAATTTTATCTTAAGTCCGAGTCTGATGTAAGGATGAAAAAAGCCTATCAAACTATATTTAAGGAATAATATTAATAATAGTAAAAGTAGATGTAAAAATCAATTTCTGGTTTAAAAGGTCCATCAGCCTCGTCAGATCTATCTGAGTCATCTTGTCCGGCGATTTCATTAACAGGCATGAAAATGCTTCCCCATTTTCAGGCTTCACGTCAACTAGACGGTCTAGACCTGTGACAGTTGTCGCATTATAATGTCCAATTGCAGGAGGTGCGTATATGTCACTTGCAATGTCTGCATAGACTGCATCAACTCGCTCTGTGCCTTGATCATCAACTCCACTACTACCGGGTACTGCTACTACTAGCGACGATATTGTCAGCTTGATTTGTTGCATCATTCGCTTTTGATGAAATTGAAAATAAAAAATTTGGAAGGAGTGTCTGTCTAGCTAATCTTTCTTTCCTTTTTTGAGCTCCAGATTTCTTTTGGTAATTCATCGTCTAATTTGTCATCATCTTAAAGGAATATAGCCTAATATAAAATATTGGTAATTTGGTAGTATGATAACTTATGTTCTGTATATATAGTTGTAAGTTCAAGTATTATTTATTTGGATAATAACTCAAATTTCAATTCGTAAATTTACATCCAGTAAAAGATTTTATGGCTGCCAGAAAATCAATAATCTATTCTATTTAGGCCGACTGCTGATGAATCCCAAATATTATACTGATAAGCACAGTGTATTTTAAATTAAAGTTATTCAACTATAATATGACCACAACTGTTACAGTTGTGACTTAAATAACTGAAACTGATTTTACCATAAATATGCGTAATGCGAAGTGCTAGGCCACGCATATATGATTCTATAATATATTCGTTTATTGGTATGAAACAGGTAGAAGAAGAATTTAATTAAATTTAATTAAATTTCTGATACATGTGGTACCTGGTAATAGGAAAGTTGAGAATGAGTGTAGTGTTTTTAGTCATACAATGTCAGATTACCAAGAGAGCTTCTATATATAGGGCCTAGGACTCTGGGGATAAACTGTCTATCTTTCGGAGGCAATGTGTAGCTATGTGAATTCTGGTGTAATGTGGAATTCAGTCAGTAATCGAAATTTGTCTGCATTAAGCTTACTTAACTTTGCACAGTAACAGCTAGAGGCTAGATCGAAATCATTCTGATGACCAACGTCTGTTCTCGCCCCTAAATCCTCTTACTGGACAACTGAGACTGTGTTAAGTGACACAGCTACTAAATCGTTTTCGTTAACATTGCCAATAGAATTATCTGCAGTGCTAACTAACCTCTTCAGTCCAATTTCCACCGTCACATTCGTTACTGGCTTGCTTTTCTGGCAAAGAAATTCGATAGATCGGTTTCTCTATTATAAAGCTTAATCCCCTAGTTATTAATTAAATCTGAAGAATTTAATTAAAATCGTTTAAAAAAAGTAAATGAATGGATTATAATTAGCGACTGTTTTCTGAACATGAATAGCTACATAGACCGAGTAACATGAACGCTGCAGAGTGTGTAGTGTGTACACTGCTGTACAGGCTTGTAGAGAGACATGTAGAGACAGACAGACAGATATACATGTATAGAGATAGAGAGACAGACAGACCGACAGAGACAGCCAGACAGACAGAGACACAGAGACTGTGAGAGGCATACAAGGCAGATATTATTTCCCGCATTCCATAGCCCTGATGGAGATGAGTGATAGGTAGAGCGGAAGTATACAGGGAATAATCCCTTGCCCTAAATTGTTGTGCATCAGAAAGAAACGATCTTTGTGTACAACTGTGTTCGTTTCTACTGTGGGTCAAATACGATGACAAATCGGGTGACCTAAACCAGGGAACTCCGGATATTATTAAGAAGTCCTTGCCTAAACAGACACCACACATACATGTATACGCCTGTGGCCCTGTGTATCATGTATAATGATTCACGAAGCATCCGTCATATACAGACTGCAGTGGGCCAAAACGTGCAGCTTTCTTCAGATTGAACAAAGTTTTAGACATTTCCGGGCCCCTGCCAGGGCCCCCTGCCATAGAACCGGGCCCCGGGGCAGCAACCCCCCCTGACCCCCCCTCTCATCGGCCCTGATCGGGTGAGATCCTTCACCACCGTATGCGAACCGGCAACCGCACGTCCAGAGACGCATGGGACGTAAGCTGTAACTAATGTAGCTAATGCAGCGCTGCATTATATCCTCACTGAAGCCGGAGTTCTAATTATTAGCTGAAATATCAGTGTTACTCCGTCTGCTCCTTCCTCTCTGCTACTGCTCGTTTCTCTCCCTCTCCTCTGTTTGTACCCTTCCCAGCCTTGAATCTCACGATATATCGTTAGCTACGATCCATGAAAGCAATTGCCAAATATGTTCTTACAGCAGTCGCCAGATAGCGCAACTAATGGACGACACGCACGTACGCGCGTCTAATCGCATTTTTACATAGGCTAGATACTTGCTACATTTTGTATGACCGCTGACCGGTAGGCCTATGTCATTTATAGAGCTATGTAATTTTATAAGCAATGCAATCGATCACTATATGTCTATTATAGACCTGTAACGTATTCTGCATGTCTTTATTTCACACAAATCGATAATTACTTACAGAAATGTTGTGAAATGTATTGATACCACTTTGTGTGCCTCTAGGCCTACACTTTGATCTTTCAAAAGCAGTCATTAAAGAAAAGCTCTTCAATTGTTTTCGCCTTGCAGTGCAACACTACAACCCAGTGTTAGCATCATATAGGCTACTGCGCAACTGTTAGGTTTATTTATTCGTGCAACTTTAAAAACGGCAATAATTGTCTGCTAGGCGCAATTTAGCCCATAGACCACCTTGGAGGAGTTTCCAGTTGTTATCCATAATTACAACAAAAGATAAACATGTAACTATAATGGACGACTTTGACAATGACTTGTTAAGGTAGAGGATTGTCTTGGAACCACGGGAGATGGGTAACGAATCAATTAGATTCTAATCGATTAGCTAATCGATTAGACAAACAGCCAATTCTAATTCTAATCGATTAGCAATTTTAACCAATCGATTAGCTAATCGATTAGACATATTTAGACAAACAGCTAATTCTAATCGATTAGCAAATTTCAGAAGCTAATTCTAATTCTAACCGCATAGCAATTTAACTAGTCGTGCACATGCATCTCTGCTTGAAACTAGCACAATTTGATAGTATGCACAATCCATAATCTCCTTCCTACGATAAAGGCCTACCCACTATAATAACTGACCACTCAGCCATCCTTATTGATAATATTTTTACTAATGCTTGGTCAAACATTGTTGATACTCAGATTATCACCTCTGATATGTATAATCACTTACCTGCCCTAACTTGTTTTGATTTAAAGGTGATGATGTACGCTTCTATGCATGCATGCAGTTACCGGTAGGCTACGAAAGAACTTTCAACACTTCTTAACAGTGACCGACTGGATCATTAGCTCATCGGCTAATAGGTACTGTCATATCCTAAAGCAAATATCTACTTGTATTTTAGTTGGCAGCACACTAAATCAGCAGAAATTAGCATATAGAACAGCAAACCACATAATGTTCATCGCCACAGCATATATCGTTATGAAATTCGACACTGTATTCTCTCGCAAAACTGGCTTTACAAATCGATACCGCTGCAGCAAAACTAGTCAAAAATTCTGGCTTTAGTACAGGTTTTTGGCTGCTGTGAGTTCAGTCATCTAAAACTTTAACGAAATAATGACCTGCTTACCATAAAAGGGACCAGAGAGCAGACCGGACAGGTGTAACGAGGTGGGGTAATACAAAGGGAGGGGAATGGAGATTGATTATAATGGTGATTACCTCAAACTGACAATCATTTCTTGTTTGTTCCAAGCTACATTGGTGTAATTACAATGCATACGAGCCCTGTCGGCATTTCCATGGGCTCTGTGCGGTGTCCACGTGGGAAGATGGGCACATGTAGGCTCCACGGGGACATGATGGCAGAGAAAATGCACTTGAATACATCTCGTCAACAATACGTGAAGTGCGGAAACCTGAACACAACACATCCGTGGTAATCAACCGCATGAGTTGCATCTAACGTTGGTTGAGGAAAGGATCGAGCTGAAGTCTTAGTAGCACTCATTGTAAACTTCATTTCTTGCAGGCCCACTCTGAGTACGAACTGACATGCGGTATCACGCATACCGCATATAACAGTAGTTCATAGTAATCTCCAAACTTCTAAAGCGCCACTCTAAAACGAAGCGTAGAGACCAGCTTATTCATGAGCGCTGATGTTGAATACAGACAGACAGACACTCAGACAGACAGACAGACAGACAGACAGACAGACAGACAGACAGACAGACAGACAGACAGACAGACGGTGCTCTCCATGCAACTCGATAACTAGGCCTAATATTAGAATGATTTCCAATCTATACGGCAATGCACTTGGGAGACAATGATCCATCCCTGCTCAGTGCTACGTGGCACTTCTAGCAAGTTTAATTATACTGATCTGTACAATACACTTGTAACTGCGACGAAAACGCCATCTTGTGCATAGAGACAAAGTAATTTCTTCGCATTTGGCCAGGGAGAGACCCAATGGGGTTGGCACACACAGGCGTCTCTGGGCTATTTGTTGTCTATCTGGCAAATGAGGGAAAGGGAAAAGGGAGAAGCAGTGTAGGAAAAGAAAAGAGAGGGGAGCAGCAGGGAATATTTTTCCCAGAAGGAATACTTTGCCGAACTAGCTCACAGATGCTGTGCTTGGTCCAGGCTAGTTCATTCATTCATATTACGCCTTTCATAAATAACTACTCATGTAATGTAATGGATTATGGAAGTCTTTGAAAATTTCTCAGCTCCACACAAAAGCCATGTCAGAGAGACCAGTTTAACGCTGGTGCTATATCAAATTAAGTCCGCAATATCCAGGCTACCCTGTTCGTTCAGATGCCAGGTCAAAATCCGGGGATGTCAAGCCAAGATCCTTGCCCAACCCGGGCGGAAAAAGAACATCTAACTTTTAAATCAACACAAGTCCTTAATTGTCAGATGATTTCTAACGATATTTTATGACAGATAAACCACAAGATCTAAAATCTGAATATGCCGGGAAAGGGGCCGTCCATAAATGACGTCACGCAATTTTGGCCGATTAAGAACCCCCCCTCCCCCCTCTCTATCGGTTTGGCTGCAACTCTATCGGTTTGGCTGCAACTCTATCGGTTTGGCTGCAACTATATCGGTTTGGCTGCAACTCTATCGGTTTGGCTGCAACTCTATCGGTTTGGCTGCAACTATATCGGTTTGGCTGCAACTCTATCGGTTTGGCTGCAACTATATCGGTTTGGCTGCAACTCTATCGGTTTGGCTGCAACTATATCGGTTTGGCTGCAACTCTATCGGTTTGGCTCCTGCACTATCGGTTTGGCTGCAACCCTATCGGTTTGGCTCCTGCACAATCGGTTTGGTTGCAAATCTATCGGTTTGGCTGCAACTCTATCGGTTTGGCTGCAACTCTATCGGTTTGGCTGCAACTCTATCGGTTTGGCTGCAACTCTATCGGTTTGGCTGCAACTCTATCGGTTTGGCTGCAACTCTATCGGTTTGGCTGCAACTCTATCGGTTTGGCTGCAACTCTATCGGTTTGGCTGCAACTCTATCGGTTTTGGCTGCAACTCTATCGGTTTGGCTGCAACTCTATCGGTTTGGCTGCAACTATATCGGTTTGGCTGCAACTATATCGGTTTGGCTGCAACTCTATCGGTTTGGCTGCAACTCTATCGGTTTGGCTGCAACTCTATCGCCTTTGGCTGCAACTCTATCGGTTTGGCTGCAACTCTATCGGTTTGGCTGCAACTCTATCGGTTTGGCTGCAACTCTTTCTGTTTGGCTGCATATTT